>JAIUZE010074137.1:0-11623 GCA_022085475.1 Heliosperma pusillum | reverse complement strand
CTTATATCACATGTCTTGTGACGGTTTTTAATATGTCCCACTTTGAGTTTGTTTTACACATGTTACGGTTTGAGCACTAACTTTCTATGTGCTTTGTACTCTCATTCCCTTGGCTACCTCTTCGTTCGTAAGGCTGGAATTTCGGAACGGGGAGTGTATCCTTACTGCTTAATTGCATGTGTAAGTGGGCATATGACGACGTTGTTGGGAGGCTAACGCTTTGCGTTGATCGACCGGCCGTCAAATGTTGTATACTTGCGAGGTGGTGTCATTGCATGTAGCGTACCGCTTGTTATGAGGCTTGTGCTCTTTTACGCCTCTTTCGTGAAGGTTGACCGAATTTGGGGTACTCGGCGTCTATGATTGACCGAGTCTTGGATGCGAATTGTCATCGCTTGTCGAATCGGAACATGGTTTATTTCGAGAGTCTGGCCAGGTATAGACTAGGACCGAATATTTATATCGTCGTCCTACCAGGAGGAAATTAGTCTACATATACGAAATGTATTGAATCGTGTATGCGTTCAGGGCAATGTTTTATCCCGTGGATGCCTTTTAATCATACTTGCATGTACACGGTGCTAGTGCGTGTCATTTATCGTGAGAGATGTCGTCAACGTATTGTACGTTTGGATGGATGGTTATATGATTGATTACTTGTGATCTTTGGATGACTTGGCATGGTTTCTTTGTCGAGTCTCAATCTTATCAAACTTATGCCGCTAACGGTGAGATGCAAGCCCTAGTGAGTGTATGGTTGCCTAAGAGTGTCATCCCCGAGTATTTCTATAATATGGTGGTTACGGATTTGTACTTCATGTATCGATATCCTTATACATTGAATTGCCTATTTATCCTTCTCGTACTTCACATGTATATTTATATATGCATGCTTCTACTTTTGTATTTCCGTTTATGTACGTTTATTGTGATATGGCTGGGAGAACCCGATGTTACTCCCCACTTATTGTGGCGTTCATGTTTTTCATGGATGAACAGGTTGCTTGATCGGATGGCTTTTTGCTTGTGGTAGTTTGGGTTCGGGTGTGAGCTAGCGGGCGTTGGCCTGGATGAGTCACCTCTAGACGTTGTTTAGCTAGTTGCTAATAACTTTGATGTTGGATATCATTTTGAGAGGCTACGTCTCTTGTAGTATTTTATTTTTTGGTTTGTAATTATTCACATTCCTCGTAGCTTTCTATTTGCATGTAAAAAGTTTTAAAAACACCGTATTTTCCGCTATATAAATCACATGCTTGTTTTGTTTTATTTTCGCATTCGCGAGGGTTGTCACATATACAGTCACATAAGCATATTATAGCAAAAACAAATTATTCTAACTCCAAGAGTGCCAAATACGAGAGTGTTTAATACAACCACAAAAAATTGCCAACTGGGCTGAATAAGAATTGTTATAAAATAGGACAAGGGGAGGGGAAATCAGGGGGTATGGCCATTATTAACCACATTAGGGTTAACATAGACGGGACGGGTTCGGAACGCAAAGGAATCCAATCGATGAAAGCAAGATCAAACATGATTAGCCTAGGCGGTGAGGCATATGTCGAAGTTGACCACGGTGCGAGTAAGAGCCTCCGTAGCCGCATAAATAACACGCATGTCCTTCCGCATCCTCTTCCCATCCATAACCAACGAACCCCCTTGAAAAACCAGAATTCTCATCCTGTCATGCTGAAGAAACACCTCATGTTGAACGTCCAGCAAAGTGCGCTCCATTGATGGTAATCGATCATCAATACGCTGCATCCAGGAGACCACATCATCACAGACCCCACCAGCCCTATCACTACCACCAGCCAAATTCCCGTGTTGTTCTGTAGCAAAACCCGAGACCATCCATGTCAATACCGGGGCTTTTGTTTCAATACTCTCCAATATGGTAGACAGAAATACATCAAGCTTTGTATCCCCAAGCTGCATCACATAGGAACTTTCAACGTGTTTTTCTCTAGGTTAACCCTTAACCACAAACACCAACTCCGAATCCAAAGCACCAATACCCATGAATTTCAGAAACTTGTCACACATACCATCTCGTGATAACAACCCATAAACTGTACGGATTAACAACCTTTTTAATCTCCAAAAGACGAGAGATCCACATACCATAAGGAAGATCAATGGTAGTGGATGGCTTGCCCTTGGTGACCATCATGCTTATTTGAAGGATGCGATGAAAAAAATTAATGGGAGATGAAGTTTCTTGCCCTCTAGCCACTACCACACAACAACCATTTCATAACTCGACACTTTGTCACGACCACCCTTTCGTGGTAAAATAGTGTTCCAAAGAAAATTGAAAAAGAATTTCATTTTAGGAGAGAAGTTGTTGGTCAACACATGACGAACCGACTAAGAGTCATTATCAAAATACCTTTTCGCCACCATCTTCTCCTCCTTAGACACATTATTCCATTCTTGACTTAGGTTTATTTCAATTCCATCATCCGTAACCCCAAACGCCGAGCAGAAATCCGGAACAGAGACAACAACTTATTCACCATTAACCATGGCATGCAAGGACCCATTATTAAAGGAAATAGAGGCATAAAACTAAATTACCTCAACCAGATATATGGGACCCAAGAAATGACAGATTTGTGACCAATCTTGTAAATCCAAGAACTGATCAAAGAACCGAAAAGCATCTGCCTTGTTATGACACCCCTTCAGATAGAAGCGACCACCATGTATCAATTAATTTTTAACCCGGTTGACAAAAACCCGTTCACTATTGGTGAGACGCACTTTGTCAAGCCATGCCGCTGTTGCATGCGGCATGACTTCGCGAAACAGGGGCCTGCTTATCCTATCACTGCCGCGAACAACCGGCACAACAGTATCATCCTCAACCTCCACATCACCAGCCTTCCATTTTCCTTTGTAAGTCTTGCAACGTTTTCCGACATTGGCAACCCCTCGAGAACCGGATGGGTTTTCTGTGCGAGTTATATGATGAGAAACAGAGGAAGGTTTTTGGATGGCTTGTTTTGGTTGTTGTGTGTTATTTTGGAAGCATTGGCATGCAAAAACAAGACCAAAAATGAAGATTTGAAGTATCGATTTTCCAAGGGTCAACTTCAAACGGGTATATGTTGAGTTCTAGAGCTCTTATTGATGTAAGGCAAAGTGGAGGTGATAGCTTATCCTCTTAGATTTCCAACGGTAGGTTTCACGCCCAAAATGACCAAGAAACGAGAGAGATATGACTCTCGCAAAAACAGGCTGAAACGCTGACCGCGCCACACGACGCCGCCGGCGTCCGGTCACGCTGCCTGCGTCCACCGGCGCTACCAGCGTCCGACACTGCTGGTACGCGGCTATTTTTCCGCCTTCTTGTTCTTTGAAGCCCATTTCTCAAGGCCCCTAGGTAAGGGTATAAAAGAGCAACAAAAAGAAGAGAGAGAGAGGGAAGAACACAACACATACTCTAATATCATAATTGAATCTCATACTTTGTTCTTCATCTTTTGGGTATCTTTTAGTTGCACTTATTATTATTTGGGTTGTAATTTATTAGTAATGGAAGGCTAATCATTCAAATACTTAGTGTAATTTGAACAAGTTCACACCTTTAGTATTGTAAGACTCTTTGAATCTCTTCCTCTATAGTTAATACCATTTTTCTCATGTTTATTTTCCATTGTTGAATGAATTATTGTTGAGACTAACCATCTTAGCAATTGTTTGTTTAATTATTGCTTTGTCTAGATAAATTTGGTTAATTTGTCTTGATATTGTTGAAGCAACCTTGAAAGATTGCAACTTTGGTTTAAAGTTGGAATCTTTTGAGTAGAATTTGGTATATTGTGTGATTAGAACATGGTTTAATGTTTTATTACATGATTCTAGCTTGTTTCTTTGGGTTTATTCTTAAATCTTGCATCTTTGATTTGGGCTCATGTTTTAATGGGTGTAAATTGGGGTTTAAAGGGTCATTCTTGGTTGATTTAATCCATGTTGACTAATTTCTTAGAAACTTGTATTAGATAACAAAAAGAAGAGAGGAAAGGAAGAGTCTTTACTGTGCTAATTCTTGTGTTACTAGGGATAATTGCACTAAGTAGTTTTCTCATATTTGATTTCATCCATAGAAGGTGTTTGTTCTATTGTCTAGCCTACAATTTCATGTTTCAATGTGAGTCATCTTTTTAACCAATTTTCTTCTTATATGTTAATCTATATGTTTTCTCATTGTGAATATCATTTTTTGTGATTATTAGCAATTAGTGTCTTAACTAGTAATTAGTACCTTAATTAGTGTTTAGTTTCTTAATTAGTGTCTTAGCTAATTGTTTAGAGTCTAGATTTAGCTTAATATCGCCTTCTCTTGGGTTCGACCATATTCTTACCATTTACTACCTTATCTAAGATAGTTTACGTTTGTTTAGGAGATATAAATTGTTATTTGATCGTAGCTAATTAGCGGATTTAACGACACGCCAAAAAGCTCTTCATGTATGAGTATTTTGCGTGAGGAGAGAGAGTGAGAGAGAAAAGTGAAAGAAGTGATGTATGATGATGATGAGAAGTGGTAATATTTATGGGTAATTATGAGAGGTGATAGGTTAGGTTGAATAGGGTAGAAATAGGTGAGATTTTAGGTATGTTTTGTCGGTCTAAAAAAATTTTTCCCCCTTTTTTATTTTATTATTATAATTAAAATTGGAAATAAGATAAAATCTAGGGTAAATAAGATAAATAGGAGTTAGCTAGATTTTAGAAAAGGATAGATTTTTGTAGAGTTTTGGCAAGGTAGAGTTAAGGTAGGAAATATTGGCAAATCATGGATGCATATTTAACAACAAGTATGATGACACGTAGACGGAATATTCTAATGTTTATAATATAACGTTGTAACATGCATAAATTTTCAGCGAAAAATACGGACACAGTCATACAATTTCATCAAATCTAGTCAATCATGAAGCGAAGAAAATATTATGACAAGTTTAATTGTCACCGATTAAACCAATTTCCAACCGCAATGTTTCAAAACGTTCTCTAGCCAATGCTTTAGTCAGAATGTTTGCCCATTGTTTTTCCGTACTACAAAATTCAAGTCTTATGTTCCCTTTTTCTACTTGATCTCTAAGAATGTGGTGTCTATATCTATGTGTTTTGTACGAGAGTGTGGCGCGGGATTTTTTGAAATAATTATATCACTCGTATTATCACATAAAATAGGTATACACCCCACATCTACACCATAATCAGATAATTGTTGCTTAAGCCAAAGTAGTTGAGAACATACCAAGGCTGCAGTAATATATTCAGCTTCTGCAGTAGAGAAGGCAACTGAATTTTGTTTCTTAGACCCCTATGAAATGATGCATGGCCCAATAAACGAGGCTATGCCAGACGTACTTTTTCTATCAAGTGAACAACCTACATAATCTGCATCTGAATATCTATGAGATCGAAATTACATTCAAGAAGGTACCATAGGTATAATTTAGAACTACCAATTAAATACCTCAAAATTCTTTTAACTGCAACCATATGTGATTCTTTAGAACATGATTGAAATCGAGCACACATACATACACTAAACATAATATCAGGTCTACTTGCAGTTAATTAAAGAAGTGAGCCAATCATACCTCGATAAGTCGTCTTATCACCAGACTTACTATCTTCATCTTTTAGTTAGTTTCTTATCCGTAACCATAGGGGTGGCCATAGGATGAGAATTCTCCATTCCAAACTTACTGATTAGCTCTTTGATGTATTTTTGTAGGTGTATCATTATACCTTCTTTTGTTTGTTGGATTTATAGTCCAAGGAAGAACTTGAATTCTCCCATCATACTCATCTCAAATTCAGAGGTCATAAGTTCTGAAAAATAATCACGTAGTTTATTATTAGCTGAACCAAAAATAATATCATCTACGTAAATTTGTACAACTAATATATCTGATCCTTTGGATTCTAGGAATAAGGGTTCATCGACGGATCCTCTTTTAAAATTGCTTTAAAGTAAAAATTTTGACAATTTGTCGTACGAAGCTCGTGGTACTTGTTTCAAACCATATAAAGCTTTATCTAGTTTAAAAACATGGTCTTGAAACTTGCTATCCAAAAATCCAGGGGGTTGCTAAACAAAGACTTCGTCTTCCAAATATCCGTTAAGGAACGCGGTCTTAACGTTCATTTGAAATAATTGAAGTCCTTTGTGAGCTGCAAATGCTATTAAAAGTCTAATAGCCCCAAGTCGAGCTACGGGAGTGAATGTTTCATCGTAGTCAATCCCTTCTTGTTAATTATATCCTTGAACAACCAACCTTGCTTTGTTTCACACAATAAATCCCGTGTGATCTAGCTTGTTTCTGAACACCCATCTTGTACTGATGACTGATCGTCCCTTTGGTCTAGGAACCAAGTGCCAAACTTTGTTCCTTTAAAATTGTTGTAATTCCTATTGCATAGCAACAATCCAGTCTGGTTTAGTGAGAGCTTCCTTGATATTCTTAGGCTCTATCATAGAGAGGAAAGAGTAGAAGGAGCAAAAGTTGTTCAGAGATCTTCGTGTTTGAACACCTTTTCTTAGATTACCAATGATCGAGTCCATTGGATGAGAGTCCTTATATTTCCATTTGTTGGATGCCTCAGGCACTTTTTCATTTGAGTTTGAGGTGGAGGATTCAAGTGATTCGGAATTAAGGATAGTTCCCCCTGAATCTGATCTTAGGGTTCTAGTTGAATAAGACATAACCCTGGATTCACTACTATTGTCTGAATTTAAGGTTATAGCATCATCAGCCATAACCTTAGTATGCATTTCCTTATTTTGAGAGGAAGTTATAGTATCATCAACTGTAACCTCGGCTCTATTTTATTTATCATTTGAAGCAACCTCAATCTCCTCAGTTGTGCCTTTGATTTCCTTTTCTTCCTCATCCAATTCTTGAGGATCATTCTAAGATAGTTGAAAATCAGGTTCATTTTCATCTTCATCATCATCATTCTCATCAAAAATAACATGTGCACTTTCTTCAATGCATAAGGTTCCTTTATTAAAGACTTTATATGCCTTGCTATGATCAGAATATCAAATAAAAATTGCCTCATCACTCTTAGACTTCAATGCACTTTCTTCAATGCATAAGGGGTTTTCTTTAAAATAGGTATGATCATTGAATGGTTATGAATATAGCAAGAAGTTCTAATGGCCTCAGCCCAAAAGTTGCAAGGAAGACCACTACACAAGAGCATTGTTTGAGCCATATCCTCTAGGGTCACATTCATACGCTCAACTACACCATTTTGTCGTGGGGTACGTGGTGCAGAGAAATTATGCCTTACACCATTTGCTCGACAATATTCAATGAAGGATTTATTATCAAATTCGGTGCCATGATCTGTACGAATAGAAACAAGATTAGACTTATATTTGTTTTGGACAAGTTTCATAAGACATACAAACTCATCAAAAGTATCATCTTTGGAGTGCAAGAATATTGGCCAAACATACCTTGAGTAGTCATCAACTATAACAAATACATACCTGGATCCTCCTCTACTTCTTACCTTCATTGGACCACAAAGATCCATATGCACAAGTTCTAAGGCATGATTCGTGCTTACTACTCTTTTAGGTTTTAAAGATGACCTAACATTCTTGCATCTGGCACAAGTGTCATACATCTTTTCTTGGTCAAACTTGATTTTGGGCAAGCCTTCAACCAAGTCCCATCTTTTGAGCTTATTCAATATAAGAGAGCTTATGTGACCAAATATTTTGTGCCATAAGCACGGATCATCTAAAGTGACTTTCATGCAAGTAAAAGAGTCATCAGTGGGAATAGCATTCAAGTCAATCATATAAACATTCCTTTTGCGATGACCCTCAAGTATCACTCTACTTGTACCTTCAATTGTAATGCGACAAGTATTTGAATGAAACACAATCTTTTTTCCTTTATCGTATAATTGAGATATACTTAGTATATTATGCTTGAGACTATCAACCAAATATACATAACTAATTGAATGAGAAGAGGATATACCAATCTTACCAACACCAATGACTTTTCCTTTCTTATTATCTCCGAAGGTGACCTAACCTCCATCAAAGGGTTTCAGTGAAAGAAACAAATCTTTATTTCCAATCATGTGCCTTGAGCAACCACTATCAAGGTACAAAAGGTTGTTTTTTTTCACAATCACCAACAAAAAATTCAGATGCACCTTTTAAGTACCCAAGCAAGGTTGGGTTCTTTATTGTTAGTTACTCTATATATTAAATCTTTTCTTACCCAAACTTGTCTAACAACTCTTTGCTTGACTTTGGGTTTAGGAGGTGATTTAGGTTTTTGATGTTGTTTGGGTTCTTTGGCATGTTACTGGTGAGTTTGTTATTTTTGCTTAGGCAAATTTTGTTTTTTAGTACAATCAAAACTCATATCGTAGAACCAACGATGTTCATTATTCATACCTTCTTCTACATGTGGTTCATGGTTAGTGTAACAACCCGAAAAGTACCCAATTTTTCTAGTAAAAATGTTTTACAAGTACTTTTCAGCAAAGTTAAGTTTTAAAATAGAATTTATTGTTTCGAGTCGTATTTGGAAATTCCGAGTTCGTATTTGGAATTTCTGCGAGATTTCATGAAAATCTTGTTTTAAGTCATCTTTGACTTTTCTTGACTTTTAAGTCGTCTTTGACTTTTCTTGACTTTTTAAAGTCGTCATTGACTTTTCTTGACTTTTAAGTCGTCATTTAACTTTTCTTGACTTTTAAGTCATCTTTGACTTTTCTTGACTTTTAAGTCAACTTTGACTTTCGTTGACTTTTCCGACTCACCTCGTAAATTTTAAAGACCGAAATTTTATTTAAAAAAAATAATATTTTTAATTTATTTTTATTATGATTTATTTGGATTTATGAAAATTTAATATAATTATTTTGAATTTATTTGGAATTAAAGAATAACTTTTACGGTTTTAACCCGAACGTCATTTAACTATTCCCGAGTCATCTAAAATCCCGAAACAAACCCGAAACCCAACTATGGCATGAGTCACACGCCCATGTCATCCTTTTCCACTCACTTTTGGATATTTTCATTATTTTGATTAATCTAATAATAATATCTTAGATATTTATTACTTTATCGATCCGTCAACGAAAATTACGCAAACCGTTTACAAAACAGACCCGACAATCCCCATTTCACACGGCACTCTTACCCTCTAATAGGATTAGATATTTGTCTTTCTTTTGATTACAATAACATAATATCTTGATATTTAATTTAATTAACTTAATATATAATTATATCTAATCAATTACCGTAATATAATTATTAAACCCGAGTCAATTCCGTAACAACAATTTCAAAACCCGACTCCATAATCCTTCTATATGTACACGTCCCATTCTCCACTTTACTCACTAACAACTTTTCATTTTACAATAAATCAAATTAAGATCTAATTTACACTTTGTTTAATCGTTCTTCATCGTTCTTCGTCGTTCTTCATCCGTTCTTCGTCGTTCTTGAGCAAAATCATCATAAAACCTTCATTTCTTAATTAAATCCGTCCTAACTTATATTTCTAGAATCTCCTCTTCGCTCTACATCTTCAAGTACGGTTTAATTTCAAATCCGACAAAATCGTTTTCAACATTTAATTATGGAAAATCAAGTTTAAATTCTAATAATGTTTTTCTTGTCATTTCTTATAGGGGAAGATTTTGAAGACGAGTTTGGAGACTCGTATATTTTGGGTGAAGATTAGTAGACGGGTTTATACTTCTTATTTTTTTGGTGCTAATTGGTTTTGCTAGCTAAGGTAACGATTCCGGGTTACTCGACGATTTAATGTTACATAGCCTTTGTTTCTTTTGTTTTTGGTTCATCTTTTGTTTTAGCTCATATTATTGTTACTTATGATTTTTAGTAGTAACATGATAAGTAGTATGATTTTTATGTTGTATGGAATTTTTAATATGTTTAGTGTTCTTGATGAATTTGGATGATTGTTCAAAATAATGATTTTTGTATGAATGATGGTTGGATTGGTTGTTAAAATGGATGTTGTTAATTAAAAATCATGTTGAAATAAATTGGGGTTGTTGTTTTGGTGGTGGCCGAATTGGGTGGCTGGAAACCAGCCTAAACCGGCCGGTTCAGGCCTGGTCAGACCGGTTCAGGCCAGTCCAGCCCGGTCTGGATTTGGTCCGGGTATGGTCTTTGGGAGTTGTGTCGATACTTGATTGTTATGTTGTTGTTTTGACGGGTTTTAATTATGTTAAGCATGCGGGAAATATTAAGAAACAGTTTTTAGTAAAGTCGATCAAAACAGTCCAAATCAAACCAAAACAGCCGTGGGCCCAGTCAAGGCCCATGTTAGGTCCGGCCCAAAATCAGCCCATGAGTCCTCACTTTGTACTTGTGACGGTTTTTTGAGTTTAGTGTTAAATTATCGTGTTTTGTAATATTTAGCAAGTGGGAAATTTTAATAAGTAAATTATTTAATTAAAAGTATTTTTCATAATATTTTAATTCCTCACATGTTAGAAATTATAATACGAGATTATAGTTTAATTTGATATCCTTTAAGTCATGCGGGTTTTTCGTAAGATTTAATATTTCACATGTTAGAAGTTTTAATAAAATAAACATGTAATGAATATGATGATTTGTATGTCTAAGTCTATTTGGTAAAGACTCTGTTTCTAGCCGGTTTGATCAAACGGGTTTGGTCAAACTAAGATCTAGTCAGCTCCGTTTTGACTGATGACCCGTCGCGGGACTCGGGTCGGGGATTTGTCTTCAAGTAAGGTTGTACTTAATTAATGAATTAGCCTTAGTAGATATGAGGCGATATGTTATTTGAATATGATTTTTATATGCAATTAGTCACATGTTAGGAAGTTTTCCCGTGACTGTTTGATTGGATGATATATGTCGTGTTGACTAAGTACCCATAGAGAATTATGAGTATATGGCGTCTTGACCATTCTAATTCTAAATGAGTATCTTGGACCATGTCATAGATAGGCCTTGCTATCTTTAAGGAGTATATAGTTCACTGCTTGATAGCTTTTGTGTTCCGGCCTGGGGGGCTTATCTCCAAGTCGGAGCATGGCTGCCTAAGAGTTCCACTTTGGGAATGGAGCCAGCTTAAGTACTAGCCATCTCTGCTTAGGGGGTCGCCTAGTAGAGTTTCTCATGTACGGTTATGTCATGGGACGGGGAATGGAATAGCTGTTGTCGCTAGGTCGGATCAGTCTAGGACTAGGATGTTTTCCTACCTTGTGGTATAGCCTCGAGTTACAGAAGTCGTCTATTGACTGTACTAGGAACTTATGCCTGTTTGTAGAAGTATTTGTCTTTCATGTTTGTATGATTCTATGAATCTTAGAAGGTGAGATGCAAGCCGGCTAAGGTGGATAGAGTTTGGATTACCGGTTGTTAACTGATTCACATGATATTATGTTTGATTAGGGTTTGAGTGTATCATGGCCATGTTAACGGTAACCTCTGAGCTAGCATACCAGCTTCCCTACCTCGTGTTATAGATTAATAACGGTTTCACATGATAGCTTTCATATGTTAGGTTATATGTTAGTTATTTGTTTCATAACATGAAAA
>JAIUZE010074136.1:0-20579 GCA_022085475.1 Heliosperma pusillum | reverse complement strand
AAGTGTAGAATTAGTCAAGTATTGACTTACCATTTTTTAGATAAAGGTAGCATGCGATGACTATTTTTGTCTAAAGATGGGTCTTGGAATCACTTATATAATTTCGTGAGGGGTCATTATATGAGTGACTTGTTTAAAATTGTTTTTTACAAGTAAATTATATATAAGCAATGAATGTTTATTTTCCGTTGAGATTTATTTTATACGCGCAAATGACATATATTTTATCCTTCTATGAACTTGTAAATCCGTTCAAATCGTGGAAAGGGTTTCCATTATTTTATACGGTAGCATTTTGATTGCAATCTCCGTTTATACCACCATAGCTAAAGACAAAATGAATTTTATCTTTTGATCCTCATATTCACCATTGCAAATGTCTCTTATGAAGAGTAAATGAATAAGTCACACTTAGTCAAAAGCGTTTTGAATATTTAGTGACGCCTTCTTATAACAATGGTACATCAAATTTTTGCTCCAAAGAAAATATTTGTATTTTGGTATGTCGTCATTATGCTCCTTATCAAGGCTTACCTCAAAAGAGGCCAAATCAGTTGGGACGACTAGGTTAATCGATTTATTTAAAATCGTGAATAACCAAATACCATAGTCACTTCATGAAAGGTTTATCCTTTTGAAGGTAAAACCATGAATGAAATGAAGAATAGTCTTCACAATAATTCTAATATACTTGTCTAAGTAGAGATTCATGAAAGTGAGTGGGAGCACTAAGAATGATGTTTATATTCTTAAATTGTTAAGACAAGGTTCAAGAGTAGGTTGGCTCGACTTTGACACAAGGCAAGTGAAAAAGGCAAGACTATTTTGAATAGTAAAAGTCAAAACCCAAGCAAGGTGTCGAACCCAACTTTTGACGATTCTATTTTACAGTGTAGGACACAAGAAAAGAATCTTCCCAAAGTTTTCTAAAGAGTTAGAAATTGGGTGTAATTTTTCACCCATAAGATCTATATGATCGACATTTATTTTGCTAAATACAATTTTTGGGTATTAGATACCTATTATGGTTTTCATCAATGTATTCAATGCATATAATAATGATTCGTGCGACGACTAACCATAATTAAATGTCGACCTACAAGGAAAATATAACTATTGTAGTTTTATTTCTATAGAGACATATAAAAGTTATAATGTAATCAATCTAGTTTTGGATTTAGAGGTATACTTTAATAAACGTTATTATGTACATAACCTCTAAATAAAGAATATAGTATCCACTTTTGTGTACGACACAACTGTTTCATTTTTTTTTAATAGAACAAACGTTGTATCTTTTTATGCCTGTACTTGGTCAATGGTTATCCCATACCAATCAAAGGTAATTATATTCTTGATCTAAACTAGTAATAATTACTTGTCATATAGATTGTAAAAGCTCAAAAATTGGTGACCCTTATCTAATCTTAATTCTGGATTGTGTAGCACATTGAGAGGCTAGTATTGACACTATCCCTAAACCATCTGATTTTGAATCTTATGGTGCGTGCAAATCTTGTATTCAAGGCAAGATGATTCGTCCCCTTTTTATTTAAAAGGAAATCGAACTAGTGAGTTATTGGCCATATTACATTAGAATATGTGTGGTCCAATAACAAACACAACCAGAGATGGTTATGACTATTTCACTTAATTTACCAAAGATTTAAGTAGATATTATATTTGATTCTACTTAATGAGGTGCTATGAGAAATATTTGAAAAGTTCAAAGGGCTTCAATGTGAAATAGTAAATCGTAAATGTAAATATGTAAGTATTGACTTTGATTTTCACCAAAAGTATTGTGAAATAGTTTCACGAGTTAACTTCTCTAACATACATTATGAGATAAGGTATTGTTGAATAGAGATACAGAACCTTATACGATATGGTTTTGTCTTTATCAAAATGAGCCATTTGACTAACCTTGGGATCTTAATATTTTTGTCTGCTATTTCTTTTCCCACCATATTAAAACACATTTAAAACAGTCTGTTTTTATTCCATATACGATATGGGTAGGTAGCGTACCTAGTTTATAAGTTATTTGAATGAAACAAGTGCTCAATAATCCCACATTGACCACGAGAACAAAGCGTTTGTGACTCGTGATGCTGTCTTTCAATAAAAAATACGATTATTTCTTGATAAAACAGAGTGGGAGAAAATGTTTCAAGAGCCACAAACTGAGCATATGGTTCGGAAAAAGTATTCCTCATTGCTTGTTCAGTAGTTGTTTCTTCGGACCCTAGGAGGTCAGGTGGAATTTTATCGCTCTTTTATAGTGATGAATTCTAAAATGCGACTTATAAAAGATTGTTTTTTAATCCCAACTTCTTGATATGGCTTGGAGTCATACGATTCGTAATGGACTCCATGCATGATGGTCAGGTATGTGACCTGGTAATTTTTACTTGAAGAAGTACGACCTCTTCAATGTAAATTGATTTTTAAGATCGAAATTTGCATGGATGAACATTAAAATGTTTTCAAAGATAACTTGGTAGGCAAAGAGTTTTGCACCAACCTTAATTCTTTGATCCATTCGAATATACTTATCGATTACAGCATATCATAATAGTATGATGTCAATTGGACCTCAAGAACCACCTTCTTGAGTATGAGTCTAGAAGAGGTAGTATATTTTATATTCACCTGTGGGTTCGTAGATCCTAACTATCCTAAATTAATTTGCAACCTTAAGAGGATGTCTTAAGTAAGCACTAAAGAGTTGGAATTGGTGTGTCAATCATGTCATAAAATTCTCGATATCTCGGGAATTTGTTTATACATGAGGTTAGTGGGAGTAATATGGTTTTCATCAGTCTTATATGTGGAAACATATTGATCATTTTAGATGATGGAAGATTTTGGAGAAGTAGAATACATCTTTTAGATATCTGGATTTATGGATATAAATCTAAAAGGATATTAGCATTGAGTCAAAATTCTTATATTGATAAGATCTTTGACTAGTTCAAGGAAGTTGAACACATCATAATTAATTCCTTTTGCTTCCGCTGCGGGATAAATTATATCGTCTATTGATGATGTATACTCAATCCGACATTCGCATTGCTTTTATAGGACGAATCATTTTGCAATCAAATCCAAGTGAAGCACTTGATAGCCCTAAAGAACATCCTTAGTACTTGCGAAGGACTAAAGATATGTTCCATGTGTTTGGAGTTTAAAATGAGTTGCGTGTAAGGGTTACACAGACTTCAGTGTCCAAACTGATCAAAGTGATTTGAAATCACGAGTTGGCTGTGTTTTATAGAAGATTTATCTGTTGGAAGAGTTCCAAACAGAAAATACTATTGGAAAGGTTCCAATTAGGAGTGACATTTTCAAATAGAAATGTCATGTATCCGCTGGAAGTGTTCCAGGAAGTTTATCATTGCGGATTTAACAACGGAAATGGAGTACATTGCGTCATATGATGATGCATATGAAAGTAGCTTGGATTCGACAGTATTGGAGGGACTAGAAATAGTTCATATATCTGTATATCCTATCCCATTATACTGGTAAAACAGTGGGAGCTACCTTTAGGCCAAGAGTCCTAAGTCTAGATTCAAATCTAGACACGTACTCAGAAAGTTTTATGTAATATGAGATTACGTAGACAAAGAGAAATAGCAATCAGAACGATAGGAAAGATGCAACTATTGCTAATCCATTAGCCATGCTTTTTGCAGGCTGAACATGATAGTCATGTCATTTCAATGGGGATTGAAATATGTACCTGAATTGCTAAAGATTATAAGATATGAAATTATTGATAGCGTATCAATTTTTCCAAATATTTGATAATCGCATTCATTGTTAGAGTTTCATTAAAAACTCCTTTATTTAGGTTGACTAAATTTTAATACTTTGTTTATCCGAATTGGTTGAAAGAAAGGTTGAACCCAATTCAAGTGAACAGGATGAACGTAGTAGTGTCCCTAGTCACTCATGAGGTGACGTCTCGAATGACTAGATTGTAAGTCGATCAATGGTTGGTTCAGCACCATGGGGTCATGGAGATGACTGGTCGTTTACATAGACAGACTGTATGACACTCTGTCGGACAGTGACATTGTAGAGACCCTTAAATCAATTATTTGATGCCTGGTCGTGGCAGGGTCTTCTATCTTATTCCTATAAGTCGATTCTTTTGACTGGCGACCGTCTATCTGAGTCGGTGCAGTTTCCGATTGGTTTTGGTTGATGTTCTAGGTCGTGCCGTAAAAGGAGGCCGATGGACTTCTTCTGGATCATGGTGATCTGCATCATACAGAGTAGATGGATCAACAGGAATTGTCCACCCACGTTGGGTAAAAACATCTTTAGGCCACTCGAGGAGAAGTTACTGTAAATGCGTGGCCACGCTCGGAAAGAGATCTATGTTAGATTTTCCGGTCAGACAGTTACTCTCCCTATCGAGAAAACCACTCTAGATATTGTCAATCGCAAGTGCGACCTGGAAGACACCTTGCGTTGAGTGGGAGATGTGATAAAGAGACAAGAGAATCGGTGACGCACACTTGTGTCAGACAAGTGGGAGATTGTTGGAGTAGGTGTCCTCCACAATAGTGCGCCACATAATAAATCTTATTATGGAATATAATTGGGATATTTATTGACTATATATATGATTAGTCAGTTGATTAACGTAAATCAATAACGGTTGGCTGACTAGAGTTTGACGTTATTGTCGTTTGACGGCGGTGATCAACTGATCCCTTTCGGTCACACCTAAAGGATGAAATCCAAATAGTAACTAATTATTTGTATACGATACAGTTAATTAGTACATTACATATATTCGATATGTACGAGAGTTAATTATTAGAAATTGAGTTAAGAACTCAAATTCGATTAACTTATTTTTCAATTATGCGATAATTGACTAATAAATTTATATCTTATTTTAATACGATTAAATAAGATTTAACTTAGTAATTAATCGTTAAATTACTAAATTAGTTGAGGTTTTGAGATAGAGGTAATTAGTTAATTATATTTACAAGGAGTTGTAAAATAAATTAACTAAGCATTGTGGGACCCATTATATATTGATATAATGGTAAAATATTACTTAAAATGTTAAGTACATATTATTTATTTAATTGAGTCATATAATTGTTATATGATCAAATTAACACTTAATTATACAAGATAATTAACCATATGATCAATAAGTATTTGTGAGACAAATATCAAAAATCAAAATGGACCAAACTAGGCCATAATGGACCGGTTTTGGTAGTAGTTACATGGTGATGATTTTGTTCTTATTTTTACTATTTAGTTACTTATGAAAGTGACATAACAAGTAGAAATAATCATCATATATACTACAACACTCCACTCTAATGCATGTGACAAAATTGAGCAAAATAATAGTCCATATTTGGACTATGACATCCGGCCAAATGGCCTATATTATGAACATTTTGTGTTCATTTTATACTTGCTTCATTTTGTGCATTTGTCATACTTCTTTCTAAAATCCTTCTTCTCACTAAAACTCTCATATACTAATATTTACTAAGTATTACTAGTGTAGTAATATAGTCATAATATTAGTAGTATTATATCTATCTTATTATCTAGTTAATAATAAGGGTAGATTATTTGGGTTAATCTTGGTGCAACTTGAAGGAGGTCTTCTAGTTTGGAGATTTCATGTGTTCATCCATATTTATAGCTCAAGAACAACAAGAAGGAGTTCTTGTTGTGCCCATATAATTTCCATATCAATGTGAGGAAATTTCTTCTTTTATGTAAATGTCTTTATATTTGCATGCATGTTACATAGATCATTATAAACTAAATTAAAAAGTAATTTAGTAATTAATTAGAGGAGTCTAATTAAGGTCTATGGACTTTCATTCTTGTCCTTGATGCTTTTGTTTTCTACTCTCAAGTTTCGAGGACGAAACTTTTTAAAAGGTGGGGTGATTGTAACACACGCAAATGTACCCTATTTTTATAGTGAAAATATTTTACGGATACTTTTCAATGAAATTTAGTTTTAATCGTAAATTTAATTTTCCGAGTCCAATTTAGAATTTCCGAGTTCGTATTTGGAATTTCCGCGAGATTCCATGTGAATCCCGTCTTAAGGCGACTTTGACTTTTTCTTGACTTTTTTCCACTTACTCTACATATACTCCCCTCATAACCTAATTTCCCTCACAACTCAACATCTTCTTTCTTCCTCACTAAGAAACCAAAGAAACCTAGCCTCCATTTTTTATCCGTCTTTGAATCATCATATCTCATTCGTTTCTTGCTCAAATTCACGTAAGTTCATCTTATTCTTCCCCTCTCATCTTCCTCTATCCGTATTGGTAATAAAATTACCGTCTTTCTCGTTTTTTAAATTATCCGTCTTTCTCAAGGTGAATGATATTCATCTTTTATTATCTAATTGTATGTAGGTGGAGACTAGGAAGGTTTAGAAATCGTTTAAAGACGCGAAAAGGTAACGGTGAAGGGTTACTCGATATCATTTACGTGTTTTATGTGTTTTCTAGGCTAGTAATCGTATTTAGATTATGGTTAGTATGCTTAGGACTTGTGTTGTTGTTGTTGGTTGTTGTTAGTTGTTAATTGATATGAGAATTGATGGTTTGTGATGATAAATGAGGATTTTTGTGTTGGTAACTTGTTGATATTTGATCGTTCCTGAATCCCGTGTAGGACGCAGGCTGCGTCGTGGTGACGCAAGCAGCGTTACTCGCTGCCGACAGTAATTTTCCTGCACTGACCCCTTTTCGTAAAATGATCATATCTCCTTTATTACTTGCTTGTTTTGGGCTTGTGACATCCCGTTGGAACTGTAAGAGGATAAGCTATCACCTCCATTTGGAATTTCTGCATTTTCATGTCTAGAACTCTAGTTATGACCGTTTGAATTGGACCCTTGTTTTCGTTGGTTTCCAAACAACGTTGTTTTGGAGAGGTGATCTATGTTTTTATTCATTATGCTTCATAAACTTGTTCTAATGCTTATGTATCATGTATTGACTCATGTTTATCATATTTAAACTTATATGATTCCCTATTCTCATGTTTTGTGACGGTTTTTGGTATGTTCCCACTTTGAGTCGGTTTTTACAAATGATACGGTTTGAGCACTATTTTGTCTTGTGCTTTGTACTCTCATTCCCTTGGCTACCTCCACGTTTGTAAGGCTGGAATGTCGGAACGGGGAGGTATCCTACTGCTTAAATGCATGTGTAGTGGGCATACGACGACGTTGTTGGGAGTTGAACGCTATGCGTTGATCGACCCGGCCGTCAAATGTTGTGTACTTGCGAGGTGGTGTTATTTGCATGTAGCGTACCGCTTGTTATGAGGCTTGTGCTCTTTTCCGCCTCTTTCTTGAATTGATCTACCGAGAATGTGGGTACTTTGCGTCTATGATTGACCGAGTCTTGGATGCGAAACGTGATCGCATGTCGAATCGGAAAATGTGATTCTGATAATCTGGCCAGGTTTAGATTAGGAGCCGTTTTATTATCGTTCCTACCAGGAGGAACTTAGTCTACATATAAGAAATGGATTGAATCGTGTATGCGTTCAGGGAAATGTGATCTCGTGGATGCCTGTTAATCATACTTGCCATGTACACGGTGCTAGTGCGTTTCATTTACCGTGAGAGAAGTCGTCATTGTATTGTTATGTGTGGATGCGTGATTGCATGACTTGGCATGGTTTGTTTGTCGAGTCTCAATCTTATCAAACTTATACCGCTAACGGTGAGATGTAAGCCCTAGTGAGCGTATTCAGTTGCCTAAGAGTGTCTTCCCCGAGTCTTTGTATCACATGATGGATTCGGATTTGTATTCTATATGCTCTTATCATTATATATTGAATTGCCTATCTATTCTTATCGTATCTCACATGTATATCTATATATGCATGCTTCTACTTTTGTATTTCCTTTTATGTACGTTTAATGTGATATGGCTGGGAGAACCCGGAGTTACTCCCCACTGACTGTGGCGTTCATGTTTTTCATGGATGAACAGGTTGCTTGATTTGGATGGCTTTTTGCTTATGATATTTTGGGTTCGGGTGTGAGCTAGCGGGCGTTGCCCCTGGAAGAATTACCTCTAGACGTTATTTTAGCTAGTTGCTAATCACTTTGACATTTATAACATTTTGAGAGACTTCGTCTCTTTGTTGTATTTCATACTTTAGTTTGTAATATTTGACACTCCTCGTATACTTCTTCTTGCATGTATAAAAGTTTTAAAAACTTCATATTTCCGCTATATAATTCACATGCTTGTATGTTTTATATTTCCGCATTCGCGAGGGTTGTCACAAAGCGGTTTTGCTATATTTTCCTACTTTATGGAGCAAAGGCACTAGAATACAAGTTTAAGAGGAACCGATGATAGCAATTTCATGATTGGATTACGTTTCCGCTACATCCTTCCTCAAGTGGATTCATCTTGGACTTTGACTTTGTTTCTCAAAGGAAAAACATCCACCCAAGTCAAAGGAAGACTAGCCCAAGCCCAATTATGTGCTGCATTGACCAAGACCAAAGCATAGAAACGCGTGCCCAAAGAAGAAATTGGAAGAGACGAAAGAAGATCCATCAGGGTTACATACCCGATCGGATTTGCCACATACCCGATCGGGTATGTCTTCTGATGAACGCTTCTTGGCTCTTCTTCTACCAAGCCTTAATGGAGTGCTTTATTAGGTTGTCTAGGGTATGAATCCGTACGCATTTTGGCAGCCTCTCAACCCCATAAATAGCCTATGCATCACACACAATTTCACAACAACTATATGTACAAAAACACTTCTCTCTTTAGTTTACTTTTTCTTCTTTATCTCATCTTTCTTAGTTTAGTTTAGTTTTAGTTTTCTCTAGTTTAGTTTAGTTCTAAGTTTTCTCCATTTGTATGGTTCTACTTGTAATTGGAACTCAAGTTTCCGGGTTTGCATTTCCTATTCAAGTTCTTATTCCATTTCGGTCTTTGCTCATCCTTTCCGGTAATCTTTATTCTCGTGTTTAAATTATAGTTTTATTTTCTTTCAGTATTTCCTTCATCATGTTTATCATTATTAGTCTTACAGTCTTAGTTTCCCTTTCATTGTTAATCATGCATAAGTAATCTTTGTTCTAGGGGGAAGGGTTAACATTTTTAATTAATTTATAAGTATAAATTGATTCCGGTAGAATCGTTCTTTGTTGTCTCTATTTCTTTCTTGAATCTCGTGATAGACTTTGTTTAATGGCCATAGACAATTGTTTATACTTGTCAATTTTCGTCTCAAGGGCGAGAGTCGAGATGGAAATTAAAGGACTGGCAAGAATAGTTTAATGACCTAGCAAGGCTGAGAAGACGTTAGGACCCGTTAAAAAGTCGGTATGAATCCGAAAGGAATATACCATTTAAAGACTTGGACAACTATGATGTTTCTAAACCCGTAATCAACTTTGCTTTTAAATTGATTAGCATGTGAACCCCGATCCCTAGATTCTTTTCTTTATAGTATTGTTATCATTTCTATTATAGCATTTATCAATTAGTGACAAACATTTGCCAATCGTACAAGATAGAGTTCTAACCATAACTATTCACAAGTATCTACCGTCTCCCCGAGATCGACCCCTTACTTCCCTAATTACATTAATTTGTTGTTAGCCTAGTTTGGGTTATTTATCTTTGATTAGGGTATGCAACAACCCTGTCAAATTTTGGCGCTGTTGCCGGGGAGCACGGTTTTGTTTATTTGTCATTAGTAGAGTTTTACGTTCTCTTTTTCTTTTTTTTCTTTTCTTTTGCCTCTAGGAAAACTTGTTCCTTGAGATTTTTCTCACCTTTTCCTTGTAGTATAGTGACTCTTTTCAGGTAATAAGAATATTTTCTTTCAAAGCGATTGCTTTATTTTCTCTCAATGACTATCTATTTCCAACCTTCACAATGCGAGAATGAACCTTTCCATGACTACCTCAACCGATTTTATAGCTATTATAACCATATTATCTCTCTTGGGTATACCCTTGATGAGACCTATATAAGACATGTCGTGCTTCATGGAATGCTCATTAAGTGTCGTAGCCTGGCTATGCAATTGAGTGGTGAAAGTCTTTCTCGGAAGAGAGGAGAGGAACTTTGTATTTTCTTGAACTTTATGGCATCCCAATCAAGGGAAGAAACGCACCGGCGGTTCAGAATCCAAGAGCAACTCAATGAAATCATGGCTCAAGTTCAAATGCTCAAAGGGCAAAAGGAAGAACCAACGTTTAAAAGATGTAAGCCAATCAATTTTCCTTATGCTTTTTTCATGCCCTCCATGTGAGTCTAATTCTCCCAAATCATATGAATTAATAGATGACGATGATGATGGTCCAACCTTTTCTATTGAAAGTCACTCTAGTGTCGTTCCATTTGACAATTTTGAGACCCCCATTATTGATATTGACCATATGGTAGTCGAGACTTTAGACAAGGATCTTGTTAAGCCCATTTGTGACTCCAATGTAGAGTCGTCGATCGAGTCATCTGATTTCTTTGAAAATACCTTAGCTAAGGATATTCCAGATTTATTTGAAAATGATATTAGGTTTTGTGAACCTAGCCTTGAAATTAAGTGGGATCAACCACCCATTTTTGATTCCCACTCCTTTGATTCACCCTACCCCCAATTAGAGTCCACTAATGATATTTTGGGAACTAATTGTTTGTTCCATGAACTTAAACATTTCACTCCATCTCTTACTGACGAGTGGAGCAGTTCAGTGGTCATCTATGAAGTTTGTCATGCGCACAATGATAAGATATATCAATTCTTACCTTCAATATTTCATGCCTATATCTTGTCAATTGCTTACATATGTTTTTGTATAGCTTTTGCGCAGGTATATGATCGACTTCTAAGGGCATTGACATGTTTTTTAAGGCACAAAGAATGATTTTCATTAATAAAGAGTCTAGCAAGACATTTAAATAAAGCTTCGCGGGAGGCAACCCGTGTTTTATTATATTTTTGTTATGAAATAAATTATTTTTGTTGGACAATTTAATAATGTTAATTTTTAAATAATTCATTTGGTTTTGGTTCTAATAGCTTTGACAATAAGACAATAATTTTATCTAGTATTGTAGTAGCTTGTTCATCACAGGTACTTTGGTGCTTGGGTTGTACTTTGCCCCCGTTTTCAAGCTAGCTTGGGGGAGCTGCTGCACGGTTGTATGTTTTCTTTTCTTTCTTTACCATTTTGTTGAGTCGTCCCCCATTCCTTTATTTGTTATGTTGTCCTTCTTTGTGTTTTCTGCGCTTAAACCCGTTTCGCACATTGAGGACAATGTGTTATTCTAGCTTGGGGGAGGGATTTAGTTTGTGTCGTTGTTTATTTAGTCTAGTTTTTTATTGAATTTGAAATATTTGAAAAATCCAAAAAAAAAAAATAATTAAAAAAATTAAATAAAAGTTGTGTGTTTTGCCCACCCAATTGTGTTGTGCATAATGTCATTCCTCAATGCATTTCCCTTATTGTAGCTTTTTAGACATGGGGATGTCTTGTACACAATGGGTGAGGGATTGACTTTAGACTTATTAGGCTTGATCTTGACTTTAGCAAACTACATATACGGTAAGGTAGAGCCTCCAGTGATCGGTACATCTATACCTGATCCCAATTAGGTGTGTGTAGTTTCTCCTTATGATTTGCGTCACATCAAAAACGCACAAGTATGGTTTTCATTCCATTTCTAGTGAGCATTACATTCATGATTTAAAAAGCATTTGAAGCCATTCACTTTGAATCCATTGCCTAAATTTAGCCCCTTTTCACATTGTTTCACATTTCATTAGCTACATGTAAAAATATTGCCTACCTTGTTAAGTTAGTAGCTATACCGTTTGTGTTTGGGTGCTCATTTGGGATATTGTTCAAGTTATGTCAAAGTGATCTTGATTGGACAGAATTACTGATTGTCGTGCCGAAGAAAAAAAAAAAGAGAGTTCAAATGAAAAGAAAAAGAAATGATAGAAAAAAAATGATGTTGAATATGAAAGAATGAAAAGAAAGAAAGAAGCATGTATTGAAAAGAAAAAAAAATGGTTTCTGAAAAGAAGAAGTTGTGAGTGTTATTTCCATGATCCGAAATTCAAAAAGTTGGGAAATTCACTCTTGTGTTGCCATGAGTATAAGCCAATTTGCTATTTTTGGCTTAGTTTTATATTTCTTGGAAATGGTTCCGAGTTTTGATTGAGCATCCTTGCATAATTGGTATGTTGCTAGCTTGACCTTAGCTCCACATTACCATAATTCATTTGTCCACTTTGTTACCCATCTCCCATAGGCTTCTTCTTGCTTTTGCCTTCTTTCTATGCTTTTCATGATTGTTTTGACTTGTAGTTTTGGAATGTTTACCATATTAGATTGTGGGCGAATTCTCATGAGTCGTAGATAGGAGAGTGCCACTCAAATATAAAATAATATTTCCTTGATTTATATAAAATTTTGAGTGTTGAGTGCACCGTGAGAGTCCATTGTCAAAAGATCATGCAAGAGCCGAAAAGTCTATTTGATGTTCCTTATGATGCGCCGTTATGTAAATCTCAACCATGTTTTGCATTTTCCCTATGCCCACGTTGTTTCGGGATGTGCTTCATTGTGCTCTATAAGCATTTTCCCTATGCCCACTTTTACAAATGGGCATCATCTTTCCTATTTACGACTCCCGTTGGGTTAGCCCAACTCAAGTAGTGCCCAAAAAGGGAGGAGTGACGGTAGTCAAGAACGCACAAGGAGACTTGGTCTCCACCCGACCACAAGCCGGTTAGAGGGTGTGTATTGATTACCGCCGCTTGAATGCAGTTACTTTGAAAGATCATTTCCCGCTACCATTTATTGATCAAATATTAGAAAGACTAGCGGGAAAAGCTTTCTATTGTTTCCTTGACGGGTACTCGGGATATTTTCAAATCCTAATCGCACCCGAGGACCAAGTAAAGACCACATTCACATGTCCGTTCGGTAAATTTGCTTATTGCCGAATGCCATTTGGTCTATGTAGTGCCCCGGGAACCTTCCAACGGTGCATGTTGAGTATATTCTCCGACTTTGTAGAAAAGATCATAGAAGTATTCATGGAAAATTTCACCGTCCATGGGGACTCCTATGATGCATGTCTAAAACACCTTGCCCTTGTCTTAGAGCGATGCCAAGAGTCCCATCTCATCTTAAACTCCAAAAAATGTCATTTCATGGTGACTAGTGGCATCGTTCTAGGACATGTAGTGTCGGAAAGAGGGGTTGATGTGGATAAGGCTAAGGATGACATTATCAAAACCTTACCTGATAAGCGATATTTTGTACTAATTTATCCCCCGTTTTAGCTTGATTTCTATATGATTTATGCACTTTGTTAAGTGATTAACGAGCTAATATTACTATTCTAGTTGTTTTGCGTGCTTTGTCACGTTTTATAGGAAATGAAGCGGTTTTGCTATATTTTCCTACTTTATGGAGCAAAGGCACTAGAATAGAAGTTTACGAGGAACCGATGATAGAAATTTCATGAATGGATTACGATTCCGCTACATCCTTCCTCAAGTGGACTCATCTTGGACTTTGACTTTGTTTCTCAAAGGAAAAACATCAACCCAAGTCAAAGGAAGACTAGCCCAAGCCCAATTACGTGCTGCATTGACCAAGACCAAAGCATAGAAATGCATGCGCAAAGAAGAAATTGGAAGAGACGAAAGAAGATCCACCAGGGTTACATACCCGATCGGATTTGCCACATACCCGATCGGGTATGTCTGCTGATGAACGCTTCTTGGCTCTTCTTCTACCAAGCCTTAATGGAGTACTTTATTAGGTTGTCTAGGGTATGAATCCGGACGCATTTGGGCAGCCTCTCAACCCTATAAATAGCCTATGCATCACACACAATTTCACAACAACTACATGTACAAAAACACTTCTCTCTTTAGTTTAGTTTTTCTTCTTTCTCTCATCTTTCTTAGTTTAGTTTAGTTTTAGTTTTCTCTAGTTTAGTTTAGTTCTAAGTTTTCTTCAATTGTATGGTTCTACTTGTAATTGGAACTCAAGTTTCCGAGTTTGCATTTCCTATTCAAGTTCTTATTCCATTTTGTTCTTTGCTCATCCTTTCCGGTAATCTTTATTCTCGTGTTTACATTATAGTTTCATTTTCTTTCAGTATTTCCTTCATCATGTTTATCATTCTTAGTCTTATAATCTTTGTTTCCCTTTCATTGTTAATCATGCATAAGTAATATTTGTTCTAGGGGAAGGGTTAACATTTCTAATTAATTTATAAGTATAAATTGATTCCGGTAGAATCGTTCTTTGTTGTCTCTATTTCTTGCTTGAATCTCGTGATAGACTTTGTTTAATGGCCATAAACATTTGTTTATACTTGTCAATTTTCGTCTCAAGGGAGAGAGTCGAGATGGAAATTAAAGGACTGGCAAGAATAGTTTAATGACCTAGCATGACTGAGAAGACGCTAGGACCCGTTAAAAAGTCGGTATGAATCCGAAAGGAATATACCATTTAAAGACTTGGACAACTATAATGTTTCTAAACCCGTAATCAACTTTGCTTTTTAATTGATTAGCATGTGAACCCCGATCCCTAGATTCTTTTCCTTATTGTATTGTTATCATTTCTATTATAGCATTTATCAATTAGTGACAAACATTTGCCTATCGTATAAGATAGAGTTCTAACCATAACTATTCACAAGTATCTCCAGTCTCCCCGAGATCGACCCCTTACTTCCCTAATTACATTAATTTTTTGTTAGCCTAGTTTGGGTTATTTATCTTTGATAAGGGTATGCGAAAACCCTGTCATTACCTTATCCATCCAACACCCGAGACATTGGGTCATTTCTTGGACATGCCGGTTTCTACCGGAGATTTATTAAAGACTTTTCAAAGATTGCTAACCCCCTATGTAAGCTTTTGCACAAAGAAGCGGAGTTTGTCTTTGATGCCTCTTAAAGGAAGGCTTTTGATGATTTGAAGGAGAGATTGGTCACCGCACCAATTATTCAAGCACCTCAATGGGACTTTTCATTTGAAATCATGACCGATGCAAGTGACTACGCATTGGGAGTGGTGTTGGGTCAAAAGAGTGACAAGGGACCCCATGTGATTCAATATGCATCTACACTCTTGAATGACGCTCAAAAGAACTACTCTACAACGGAGAAGGAGTTCCTTGGTGTGATATATGCCCTAGAGAAATTTCGATCCTATCTCTTGGGCACAAAGGTGATCATCTACACCGATCATGCCGCCATTAGATATCTTGTGGCAAAGAAGGATGCCAAACCATGGTTGTTGAGGTGGATTCTTCTCCTAAGTGAATTCGATGTGGAGATCAAGGACAAGAAAGGAGTGAAGAATGTGGTGGCGGATCATCTAAGCCGGCTAAACCTTGAAGGAAGACCATCATGACCTCTTGATGAGGTTGAAGGAGGTCTCCCTCATGAGTCCCTATATGGTATCCAAGTGGAGGAGCCATGGTATGCTACCATGTTCAACTATTTGGTAACAAAGCGGTTTCCAAGGCATTTTTATTTCCATCAAAGGAGCAAGGTAAAGTCCGATGCAAACTACTACATATGGGATGACCCCTACTTGTGGAAATTTTGCCAAGATCAAATTATAAGAAGATGCGTGCCCGAGAGTAAGATTTCATCCATCCTACATCATTGTCATGACTATGCATGTGGAGGACACTTTGGGTCACAAAGAACCGCAAGGAAAGTGCTTGAACGCGGTTTCTTTTGGCCAAGCCTTTTCAAGGAGGCTAAAAAATTTGTGAAGACTTGTGACCGATGCCAAAGGATGGGGAACTTGACAAGAAGGAACAAGATGCCACAACAACCCCTCCTCTATTGTGAGGTCTTTGATGTTTAAGGAATCGACTTTATGGGCCCCTTTCCTAGCTCTTGTGGGTACTTATACATCCTTTTGGCGGTGGATTATGTGTCAAAATGGGTTGAAGCAAATCCCACCCGCACCGATGATGCAAGAGTGGTAGCATCCTTCATCCAAGAGAACATATTCTCCCGTTTTGGTTTCTCACGGGCCATAATTAGTGATAGAGGTACTCACTTTTGCAGTAAGGTTATTCGAAGCCTTCTCAAAAGGTATGGGGTGAACCATAAGATTTCTATGGCCTATCACCCACAAACAAACGACCAAGCCGAGCTCTCCAACCGTGAGATTAAAGGGATCCTTGAAAAGACGGTGAATCCGGATAGGAAGGGTTGGAGCAAGAGGCTAGGCGATGCTTTGTGGGCATATAGAACCGCATTTAAGACCCCCATAGACATGTCACCGTTCCGTCTCATATATGGCAAGGCTTGCCACTTCCCCGTGGAGGTTGAGCACAAAGCCTATTGGGCTATCAAATCGTTCAACAAAAGCCATGATGAGAGCGGTATGCACCGGAAGCTACAATTGCAAGAACTTGAGGAAATTCGCCATGATGCATATGAGAACTCCTCAATTTACAAGGAGAAAACGAGCAAATGGCACGACGGGATGATAAACCGTCGGGTTTTCAAAGAAGGGGATCAAGTTCTTGTTTTCCAAAATCGTTTTAAACTCTTCCCGGGTAATTTGAGGTCTAGATGGTTTGGACCTTACACCGTCAAGAAGGTGTTTAATCATGGAGCAATTGAGGTGGAAGGGCCCGGGGACGGAAAACTACTCAAGGTGAATGGTCACCGCCTCAAGCATTATTTCAAGGGATGTGACCGGGAGGGGGAAGAAGAGGTCTTACTTGAAGACCCCGTGTATAAAGATTAAAAATATTGGAGCCACTAAGTCGAGCCATCGACTCTAAATAAACGGCAAACCGTGTAAATATTCTATTCTTGTGAATATTTTATTTAAGTTTCATTGTTAATTTTTTATATTTAAGTTGTTTTTAAGTAACTAGAATTTGCATCAATCAAATTTTTTTGAAGTTACTAACGATTTTGTGAAGATTTTGCAAGTTTTTGTCCGCCTCGGGGATGCGTGCCACGAGAAAAAAAGGTGCGAGACTCGGTGAAATTTTGATATTGAAGGTTATTAAGGGTCATTGGAGTGAAAATCGAAGTCTAGTGGTGTTTGCAAGACTAAGCCAAAATTTGGCTAAGTGCAACATTTGAAGCAATCCGGCAGAGAAGAACGCTGCCAGCGTTCCTGGGCGCTGCCAGCGTCATTATCTTATTTCAGCTCTTCATATCCTCACAAGCACGATTCTACCAAAACACTCATATCTTATCTTTCACGAAAAACCCCAAAAATCAAGCCCGATCCCTCAAATCTTCACCTTTCTTCACCAAAACTTCACAAAACGTCATCAAAATCAATCAAATTCTTCATTCTAACCTTCATTCCACTTTCAAACACCTCCAAATCGACCCAAAACATTCGATTTTAAGGAGCTTTTAGTGGGTTTTTAAAGGGTTGTGAAGGATTCTTTGCTTATTCTAATCATCAAGGAGCTAAATCTTTGTGGAATCGGGAAGGTATAAGTTAATACTTAACTTTTTCCATTTTGTTCATTGATTTTACTCGAAAATTAAGCTTGAATTAGTCTCATTTTGAGTTTCTTCTTGCTCTTGTTGATTGTTTAGCTAGGATTGGTAAACAATTTCTGAGTAAGGCATAAGAATTCAACAAACACTAAACTTTTGAGGTGTTAAGATTGTTGCACACCAAGTGTTTGTTGACTTGCTTGTTTGAGTGAAAAACTACTTTGAGTGTTTGTTTGTTGTTGTAGTAGGATTGTATTGTTGAAATTGTTGCAGAAAATTGTTCCAAAAATCTCCAAATTGTTTGGGAAGGGAAAGAACAAGAGGGCCACGGTGAGTGAGCCCGACACCGATGTTGAGGTGGTGTTCATGGGTTATGAGAGGTTGAGTGCTCAACATAAAACAATTTGGGACAAACTCACCACACCCCGACAACAACCCCTTATAACCACAAAATTCTTTTCCCCGAGCACCCTCCATGCATTGGGAATGTTCGACTTGGCAAGGGATATGCTAGCTAAAGTTGGGATAGAAGCTTATCTCGAACCGGACTTTTGGATCACACCTATAAGAGTTTTGCGTACGAGTTCCTAGCTACTTTGTCCGAGTTGGACTTACCCGATGGGAACGAAAAAGCCTACCGCTTCCGCCTAAACCAAAATTGGCACAACGCCCCAATCTCCGAAATTCGCCAAATCCTAAAAATCACCAAAAACCCCGAAGAGATTAAATGCCCCAAACGGGAAATTTACAACATGTGGAACCAGATTACGGGGTGTGTCGTTGCATATAAGGATGCAAAACTCTCCACCATCACCCACCCCGTGCTTAGA
The DNA here is from genome assembly GCA_022085475.1 of Heliosperma pusillum. Taxonomy (NCBI): domain Eukaryota; kingdom Viridiplantae; phylum Streptophyta; class Magnoliopsida; order Caryophyllales; family Caryophyllaceae; genus Heliosperma; species Heliosperma pusillum. The sequence goes on along the minus strand of JAIUZE010074136.1, from coordinate 2,203 downwards.
CTCATTACCCGGTTCCTAACCACCATTTTTAACTCTGCGGGAGAGCCCGCTATGGTACCGAAGAACATCTGGTTGTGTTTGTGGACTATGCTCCCGGGAGGGGTAGGGGTACCGGATTGGGCGGACTTGTTCATGAGAGCTTGTATTAAGCATCGCCAAAAATCCACTAAAGCAAGTATCCACTTTGGGGGATGATTTCCTTTCTGGTTCAACATTATGAAGGGGGGATTGATGAAGAACAAGAGGTCAACTCTTGTAAGGGATTAACAAGGTACAAGCACTTGGGGCTAGAGCAGATGCACATGTTCAAAATTAGCAAGTTAGAGCCTTTGAGAGGATTTTGGTTGGGGAGCGATGGCCTAAGCTACATGAAAAAGCCTCGACCTTTAAACAATCCTTTACCTAGGGGGCCAAAACCAGAGAATTTCTTTTGTCCTAGGGAAGAGAGTTTGGGGGAGAGTAGTAGTGAGGCAGAGGTAGAGGAAGTGCCCTTGCGGCAAAGAAGGAGGCTAAGGAGAGACCAAGGTGAGGGGAGTGAGCAAGTTAACGAGGAGAGGGAGATCCTCACAATTGAGGGGGGATCGTTCCAAAACCCATCTTTTACACAACAACAACAACAACAACAATAACAACAACAACAACCACCACCATACCATTACCCATCATCTTACCAAAGCCACCAAGATACTGACACCCCAATGTATGACGCGGGGACTCATGCAAGCACCCCAATGGAGCCATGGCAACAACAAATGTCATCATACTTTGCTAGCACAAACGATGTCCTCAAGCACATAAGCGGACGGGTGGACGACTCTTACAATTGGAAACAAACCCAAGGAGGTAGGCTTGAGTCTTTAGATGATTGGCACAATGTGGTGGAGGCAAGGGAGAGGTTGAGAGAGGAGGCCGAGAGGGCCCAACAAGAAGAGTGGAGGAGGATGGTGGAGCGGCAAGAGGAAGACCGCCTTTGGAGGGAGCAACAAAACCAAAGGTGGAAAGAACAAAACGACATGTGGGTGACACAAAATGCTTGGCGGGAGCAAGCCACAAACCATTTCCAATCTCAAAATGAGCGCCACCACGCCTACCTTCAAGCTTCATATGAAGATGCGGTGGCACAAGAGGATGTATATGGTTTGGCTAGCTCACTTTTTGGCATGACTATCCACCAAAACCCTGGCTACCCCACTCCTTACACACAAGAGGCGCTTGATGAAGGCCTAGAGAGAAGAAGAAGAGTTAAAGAAGAAAGAGAGAGAAGGAGAAACCGAGGAGGTGCCTCGGGTTCTTCTCATTTTAAGAATTGATGAAGGATTCCACCCTTTCCCCTACAATGAGGACATTGTATAATCTAAGTGTGGGGGAGAGAATTGTATATACTTTGTTTAGTTTTGATGCATTCTTTAGCTTTTATTTTGAAAAAAAAAAATTGAAAATCCCGGCTAGGTGAAAACCCACAAGGGTGGGCACCTAGGCAAAAATTGGGAAGGTGGCCGAGGACGGAATGAAAACCCGAAAGGGCGTTCCGGGCAAAATGAAAAATCGAGTTGCGAGCCGCCAATGAGAGGAAAGGAAAAGCTAAGGTGAAAACCCGAAAGGGCACCTTAGGCAAAATGAGGGATTTTCAAGAAAAAAAAAGAAAAAGAAAAAAAAACTGAGCAAAATACTTCCGATGAAGAGGATTTTTGGAGGGAAAAGAAGGGAGAAATAAGGAGGAATTTGGAAGGAGGCTAGCTTAGGATTTTTTTTATTTTTCTTTTAGTCACACAATATTGGTACCAAATCGGTGGATTTTTTTGTGGGTAGCTTGTTGTAACACCCGGAAATGTACCCTATTTTTCTAGTAGAAATATTTTACGAAATCTTTTCAGCAAATTTTAGTTTTAATTTATAATTTTATGTTCCGAGTCGAATTTAGAATTTCCGAGTTCGTATTTGGAATTTCTTTGAGATTCCATGAAAATCCCGTCTTAAGGCGAGTTTGACTTTTCTTGACTTTTGAGTCGAGTTTGACTTTTCTTGACTTTTGAGTCGAGTTTGACTTTTCTTGACTTTTGAGTCCGAGTTTTGACTTTTCTTTACTTTTTGAGGAGTCGAGTTTGACTTTTCTTGAATTTTAAGTCGTCTTTGACTTTTCTTGAATTTTAAGTCGTCTTTGACTTTCTTGAATTTTAAGTGTCTTGGACTTTTCTTGATTTTA
>JAIUZE010074135.1:0-29823 GCA_022085475.1 Heliosperma pusillum | reverse complement strand
CCCTTTGAATATTGTGAAAAGAATTGGTGTCGTAGCGTACAAGTTGGACTTGCCCCCGAATTTGAATAAAGTTCATGATGTCTTCCATGTTTCTCAATTGAGGAAGTATATTAGTGACCCGAGTCATATCCTTCAAGCTGAAATTCCCGAGCTAGAACCAAATTTGTCCTTTGAAGAGAAGCCAATCCGCATTCTAGATTGCAAGGACAAAAAGTTGAGCAGTAAAGTGGTGCCTTTAGTGAAAGTTTTGTGGATATGTAGTAGTGTTGAAGAAGAGACGTGGGAACCGGAAGCTACTATGCGTATTATGTAGCATAGAACTTAATTAGACTCCTCTAATTAGTTACTAAATTACTTGTTAATTTAGTATTTAATGATCTATGTAACATGCATGCAAATATAAAGACATTTATATAAAAGGAGAAATTTCCTCACATTGAAATGGAAATGATATGGGCATAACAAGAAATTCTTCTTGTTGTTCTTGAGCTATTATATAGATGATCCTCCAAAAATCTCCAAACTAGAAGATCTCCTTTAAATTGCACCCAAGACTAACCTAAATAAACTTAACTTATTATTAACTAGATAATAAGAAAAGTTACACTAATATTAGAATATACTACTACTATAGTAATACTTAGTGAATACTAGTGTACGAGAGTTTTAGAAAGATGAGAGGATTTTAGTGAGATTAACCAGATAAGAAAGAATGAACAACACAAAATGAACAACCATATTGCCCTTTTATAGGCAATATGGCCGGTCACTTTAAGCCTCACAAGGGACTTATTTTGCTTATTTTAATTCACATGCAAAGTGGTAGAGTGTAGTGTTGAGTGAAATGATTTTAGGTTTACTATTCATGTCATAATCACATGTACCTTGTGAGTATGAACAAGAGCAACCATCATCACTTCACACTACTACATGACCGGCCACTAGTGGCCTTATATGGTCCATTTTGATTTTTTGATATTTGTCCCACAAATACTTATTAATCATATGCTTAATTATCTTATATAATTAAGTGTTAATTTGATCATATAACAATTATATGACACAAATAAGTTGATAATATGTACTTCACATTTTAAGTGATATTTTACCATTATATCAATATATAATGGGTCCCACAATGCTTAGTTAATTTATTTTACAACTCCTTGTAAATATAATTAACTAATTAGCTCTACCTCAAAATATATGTAAAACCTCAGCTAATTTAGTAAATTAACGATTAATTACCAAACTAGATCTTATTTGATCATATTAAAATAAGATATAAATTTATTAGTCAATTATCGCATAATTGAAAAATAAGCTTAATTGAATTTGAGTTCCTAACTCAATTTCTAACTATTAACTCTCGTATATATATATATCAAATATATGTAATGGACTAATTAACTGTATCATATACAATTAATTAGTTACTATTTGAGTTTTATCCTATAGGTGTGACCGAAAGGATCAGTTGATCACCGCCGTCATACGACAATAACGTCAAACTCTAGTCAGTCAACCGTTATTGATTTACGTTAATCAACTGACTAATCATATATATATAGTCAATAAATATCCCATATATATTCCTTAATGAGATTTATTTTGTGGCGCACTATTTTGGAGGACACCTACTCCAACATTTCTGACGTGGATCCCTTAATCCTTTGTAATCCGTTGTAATCTTGTTTAATCATTGTAATTGTATGATTTTGCCTCTCTCTCATATACAATTAATTCTAAATTCCCAATTTCGACATAAATAGGTGCTAATTACGTGTTCACCGACATAGTCTAATTCACGTGCTAGGATTAAAATGTTGAATGTTGCATTGCATGCATATAATCGATAACATATCAAGTACGAAAAATTTCCCTAAACATTAGTAGAGGCCGCTATCGAGGCGGGCGGGATTAGGTATTCGATTAAAGAGCTTCCTAATACGTACCATCACCCCTTACTCCAGATCTTTGTGAATATCCGTGTTCATTGGCATCCACGAGAATCATTCTAGACATAGAATGCTAAGCGTAACGAGTTCTTAGTGTTCATGTCATCACTTTGTATCTTGACATGGCATAAAGTATTCGAACGGTTCCAATTTCCCATAAAAATTGGTGGCGACTCCACAAATGCGTATTCTTACGCTTGTCCTCCCAAGCGCGCCCCCCCCGTGCCCCCCCCCCCCCCCTCCCCCTTGTACCACAGGAAGAGGCGCAAGGCTCATTGTGTCTGTTCTTGAGCTGAATTTTGATTGTGATGTTAGAATCGCGAGTAGTTAACAATATTTTATATACTTACGATTAATTATTGACCTATAACTCAAGTAGAAGTGGTTTAACATATTAATTATACTATAATTTGTATCAATAACGAATTCCATACACTTGATATGAACAAATCGAATCTTCAAGACCCAATTTTGATTTAAAGACGAAAACTCGCTAATATCGAATTATTAGGAATTTAGGTCGAGAACAAAACGTTTTATATGAAAGACTATATCAAAATACGGGTTATGTACGAAGAAAAGGAAATAAGAAAAAGAACCAAATCGCAGGAACCAGGGGAAGAAGAAGAAGAGCAGGAGCAGGGCAGCCTCTAGAAGAGGCGCAGCATGCGCTGCGATCCTTCCAGAAGGCGCAGCTGCTAGCGTTTCTTCTCGACGTCTGATGTCTGCTAAAAAGGTTTTGTTTTGAAATCGGTTTTGAACTTACTTCTGACGTAAATCTTACATTAATTGAGCGAAAAATAAATAATACAAATAAAAAGTGGGATTTACACCTCAGACTTACATGTTTGACGAAACGAGATTAACTAAGTTAACGTTTAGTTATTGCTCGGCTCGAATGTACGTAGAAAGTGCCCTCGTTAGAGGATTTAAATTGATTTAGTTAGTTGATTGTGTAGTGGTCAAATTGGTCGGTCATGCAACGTGACGGGTACTCAGAAGGATTTGAGCTTACGTGATCGATTGATCAAGCACGTAGATGTTGAAAGGTTAGAGCAAAGTCTAGAATGTAAAGAGAGAAGAGAAGCGTGGATCACTCGCGTCCCAAAAAAGTGAGATCGGAGCTCTCCTTTTATACTAGAAAAATAGGAAGAGTTTTGGAATAATTCAAACTTATGACGAAAATATTCTGAAAATGGAGAAAACAGGCTGGAGAAGGGGCGCTGCTCTCGTGTTGCGACCCTCCAAAGGGACGCATCACTTGCTGCGTTATTTCCCTAGAGGTTTCCTTATGCGGAAGAAAGATTTCCACATTTCTATTATGGAATTGCGGTAGATCTATTCTTCCTTTTAAAAAGATACGAGATATATTTTACCCTAAAAGATAGAATTTGAATATTTAATAAATATCCAGAATATTCTAGAGCGTTCCGACTCGCCATTTTAAAACGTTTTCTAGAAAATGGCGCGGTTTTCGACCCGTTCTCCAAATGATCTCTAATGACTGTCAAAAGGACCGTACCGGTGCGTAGATGACGACCAAGGGGTAGACACAAGTGTTTGAGCTATCACTGACGATAAATTTATGAATTGTCATAAATCGTTTCGCGTAACAAACATGCGGCTCAATCATCACTGAGTGGTTGGCGGAAGGTGTAGAACTGAGGTATTTACACCCATGCAGATTGTATTGCTGCAAACTGATCCTTATCCCTAAAAATTGTGATAATAATAGACCCAAACTGACCCGACCTGAACCCGAACCCGACTTGGTTGACCCATTTGCCATGTTTAATTGTGCATGTCAATGAGGACGGGGGAGGGTGATGAAAGGAAATGGGGAACATCCTCGAGGTGACACACCCCGATGACCAAAATAAAGATTAGCAAGTCTCACTTGCGACGGGGTGTCACCGCTTAAGACGGGTCAAGCACTCCTCATAAAGAGCAACTGGGGGGCCAAATCGAGCCCCCCACTTGCCCCCCACCCTCACACTTGCTCTTTGTGGTGGGTGTGGGGTGTGGTGTTGGTTAGGGGGGATTTAACCCGTCTAAAGCTTGCGACATGTCGCCCAATCATAAATGATTATTTATGAATAAAGATAGGTAACAAGAAAAGGAATCACCAATAAGAGGACGCAAACGGAGCCCGCAAGCCGGAGACAACGGGGAAGCAAGGGATTTTCTTTTTAACGAAAGCCGTCTTGGTATTCTAACGTAATGTGTGTTTAAGTAGTCCACTTAAATACTTAATGTGAAATCTAGGAACTTGCTTAGTGTACACGGGGTCAAGAGTCTCAGATGCACGATGTTGAGGATGGGTGGGTGGGGGGGGGGGGGGGGGGGGGGGGGGGGGGGGGGGGGGGGGGGGGGGGGGGGGTTGGCTTGGTGGTGGTGGTGGTTTAAGGCCCCGTATAACCACGTGCAAGGTAACCGAGCCTCTGGTTTTGGTCAACGCATTTGCAAGCTTTATTACTGAAATTCAATACAAACCTCGAAGTATAGTACAGTTGTGCATTCATATTTGGAGCCTTTTTTTTAGAGGTGCACCGGCCTGCATTTTTTTAAGATGCCCCCTGTTCAAGCTTACAACAGAAATGGAGAAGATTTGTCGCATGGATGTAACAGTTTGAGGTAAAATTATCAGGAAAGAAACGGAAACAGAAATGAGAAAAGACGATATGAGAGTTGGTTACAATCATGTTATTAAATTAAATTTGAATAAAAGAATCATTACAGATCGAGGATCCATTTATCGCCTCGTACATCTTGAGCTACATTGTTGTCTCACAATCACCAAAGAAAACCATTTCTATGTACCTTGCTTGTAACTTATGCTAGCTTACATGTAGATTGAAGGAGAATTAAAGAAATGCTATGAATGTATAAGGTACCTGAAAGAGAAATCATAGGGTACCACTTCTATTATTTCTGAAAGAGGCTCATCTGTCTTACTTGCCAAACAATTTAACGCCTCTCCCTTAAGCTCATCAGGTAACTGGAGACACACCCAATCAAGCAACGACTTTAAATCTTTGGCAAAGTCGAGTTGATGCCAATCCAACGTCTTGGGTATCGTGAGCTTATCCTCCTTTGAAATGCCGACTGCTGCCTGTATATACTCTTTCTTTGCCACTTCCAATTCGCTTTCAATTTGGGATGCAGTGTACACCCTCACCTGTAGGCAAAATATGAAATTAATTTCAATTTGCCACTTCCAATTCCAATCCCTCTCCAGGCTGTAACTGGCAGTCTGAATCTTTCACACCAAACCCACTTACCTGAGGTAAGGTTACCTCCGTGAGGAGGCGCTAGTGTTATATTGCTTTTGCTATATCACAATATTGCATATCAGCCAAATTGTGAACCTAGACAATACTATTTTAAAAACAGGGAAGAAAAGAAAACACTTACAGCGGGAGACGACCAGCTTCCGCAGCATAAGGCAAATGTAACCAATGGTTCTGCGCACTCCAAACCAAACAGGTTGCTTACCCTCAGGTCATTCCCTTTAGCTCTTTTCCCTCCCTGTTAAGATGATTCACACTTAAGGTCAATAACTAATCAGCATATGGTTGATCTAATATCAGGGGAAAATAAGTGATACAAAGCTTACCTGTTTCACGTAGAATGGTAGTCTCAAAATAAAATGTTCAATGCTGATTGCAGTCAGTTTTTCACCCCCTACATTTATTGTTGCCTGGGAAACAGGAAAATGATTTTGAATTTTTTTCAGATAGATCAAGGAAAGAAAATTATACATTTCTCTACGAAGCACATCCACATTTGTTGGGGCCATGAATAGGCTAAGCTGAAATGCTTAGTATAAGCGCTTATATGTGGAAGATTAGGGCATGCCTTATCCCCTAAGCGAATACCATATTAGATGTCCTCAATAGAAAAAAGCATTACGTGGGTGTATCACGCAACCATGAACGATACATTGTAAATACGGAGTACATCTTTATGGGTCATGGTACTCCAGTTCTGACTATTACTCTCTTAAATGCATCAATATAGCTCTCTCTATGAGAAGCTCTAAGCTGAGCGATTGAGGGATCTGTCCGAGGTCCATTCTCGGGCCAGGAGTTTCACGTGCAGGTACACAGAGACGGTGGGAGGGCACTGGATCATTAAAAATCAGACCCAGCAGGCATGAAACCCGAAGATCATCTGAGTCCTTAGTTCGAATAGAGAAGACATCCGAGGGATTATATACTAGTGGCGAAAGTGAACTAGTATACAGTATACATAAGGTAAGTATAATTTGCACAACCGTCGACAATCGGTTTGGATGAAAAGAAGGGGGAAACTGAAGAAATGTAAGAGTCACATAATCCATTGTGGTTGGCTTGTCACTTATCAAGATTGTTTCACAAATATCGTTTGAGAAGTTGTTACGACTAACATTAAGCATGGTCATAACTGCTTTATCATAGCTTTATTAATTCCATCAAAGACAAAGATAGTCTTACCTCTCGCATGAGTAAAACAACCTTTTCAGCACTGTCCGGAATTCCATGCTCCAAAAATGCCTGAAAGCGGTATATGTAAGCAAATATTGTAACTCCTAAAGTGAAAATTTCAAGCGAATACTGTACAATGACTTCTTACATTCATCATGCAAGAATTGTAAGTATTTATCCAGAATGCGAGCTTATGTTGGTGGCTAAGACCATCCAAGTTAACTCTGGCAAGTTTTCCGAGGAGGAGCCTGAACACAATATTTACTCTAAGTAAAAACAAAAAAGAAGGGACATATAAGAACAGAACTTGCCAAGAAAAGTTGAGCAATTTACTTTAGTTTATGAAGCAAGAAAAGAGCATCTCTTTTCCGCTTTAGATCAATTGAGATCGCGTCAACAATGCAGAGATCCCTGTAAACACCGATATCTCTAATCTTGAGTTCTATAACAGATCCGTAAGGATCTTGGAGCTCCATATCTTGATCAGAAACAGAAGACAATGAAGAGGGTACTTGAGTCTTTTTATCATCTGTATTGCTCAACTTTGTAAAAATACTACACAAGCATTTCATAATGTCCTCGGAGATTTTGTTTGGTTCACTGTCTGCGCCAAGCGCCTTGTTTACTGGCTGGAAGACAGAAACATTAGAATGACATCAAAGCTGTGAATTTCGACATAATTTACATGAAATGTCTCTAGTCAACAATCATAAATAGAGAAGGTCCACTTTATAAGCCTAAAGGAGTCTCTCTCAAAACTCAGTCAAGAAAAAAAAAGGTTTCATCCCAAAAGTAGTTGGCATTGGGAGGAACCGTTTTCTCCTTGTTTATAAAATGATCAACTCTCTCCTCTGTAATCCAACTACGCTCATTTGCCCGGCAACATATCATAATATGAGGTATATTACCAAGATCTAAGACTAGGTCTAAGCAGCTTATTATGTACCTGCTTTCTAGGAGAATTATCTGATTTCAGAGATGGTTGACGCTTTAAAGAAGACTTCCGAACAGGCTTCTTTACTCTGGAAATCCTCTCTGATAATGAACGTGTCTGATTTTCTTTCCCTTTGCCTTTTTTGGAAGAATTCACTAAAAAACTGTGCTCATCTGGATTCCAGTCTGATAAATGATCAGTACACGGCTGTCTATAACGAGAGACAACAGGTGGGCTTCGATTGAAACCACCATTTGTTTGAACCTCGGAACCCTTACAGTTATCCAGAGAACCAATAGAATTTGGTTCATTTGTAGCTCCTTTTCCATACACTGAATCGCTAAAACTTCGCTCGATTGGATCAGACACAATGTCAGAAGAAGTTGAAGCTGTTCTACCAAGTGAGAGTGAAGACTGGTCAGATGAAGTTGATGTAGTTCTGGCAACTGCTGTTGGAGATTTCTCGGAATCAGATTGCTCATCTCTAGAAACTTGACTTGTAATTCGCTCAAAGTACTCCATTGGATTGTCTAAGTTTTTCTTTGAGCAGATAAATACAGCTTCCTGGTATAGATCCTGCCTGTAATTCAACGTCTGCTCCTCAAGCCGAGTTACCTCTTCTTCGAGGACAGCAAGTTCTGCAAGAAGCTCCTGTGTCTGAGTCAAAGGAGCCCTGTCAGCATAAAAACTTTCTCATTTTGAAATCGGTATTTGACTATCAATCATGATCCGAGGGCCCAGGCAATGTTGCTCAGTTTCAGGTACAGATGTTGGTTAAGACTGTGTATCTAAGCATCAAACTTGACGTAACTCAATTTTCAGAACACGAGGACTCTGTCCAAAATTCAGAAGAAAATAATGGGGACAGGTCTTCAAAGCGAAAAATTCACGAGAATTTGAAATATTTGAATTTATTATGGCGAAATAGTATGAAATTTTTTAGTCATAAGGCTTAAAATACTACACGGAGTGTTGGATGGGCAAGAGTGGGTATGTACTCATATCCTTGAGTGTCTTGTTGAACACTGCTATGGTTTCAGAAACGACTCAGAGTAACATAGCTCACAAGGGTACCCGAATTTCCTTTAATCTAATCAAAGCACTAATCCTACCAATTATGGTCAGAAGAGTACAAGAACTTCATAGAATCTGATCCAAGAATGATTATGGAATAATGACGTCTACTACTATATAGCAATTAGAATAAGGACTAACATTCGGAGGGAGATACGGAGACAGGCGTGGGAGAGCACCCGCAGGCCTATTAAAGGCCATTTTTAGAGCCTTGTGAATGTTCTCTTCATCTGTAAGCTTCTTCGTCAGCCTATCAACCTGAACAACCACCACAAAAATGATCACCCAACAAGATCTATAGTATTAAAACATTGACCTCTTGCCTACTAAACTGGTTGAAATCAATTGATGCAATTCCCTACGCAATTTAACTTATGTCTATTTGAAAGCAACTCTCGGTCTTGTAACACAAGGGTAATGTTGCATACATCTGACTCCCTTACTTGGGCATTGTTGCAATCAGTGAATGGCTCCGGCTCCAAGTGGGGTCGGACATAAGAAACCTTTCATGACAACTAAATGAAAATTGTTTCCAACCGACCCTAAATAAAGACAACATAAATTAAATTGATGAATATATGTGTTATACATCTTGCAATAAGGTCAACTTCTTTTCTCGGCTAGTTTGGCTTCCACAGGATATAGCTTTCTCACACCCTGGTGATCTACTGAACTTCTGCACCTGTGAGAATGTCAAATTATACCACTTACACAATTACTTTCTTTTATTATTCATATATATCCACAAATATAAAATTCAACGGTTGGTCTCTTTTCACACGGATCATTTTCGTTTAAAATAAGAAGACGGAATTTTAAGACCATTTTACATCAAAATGTAACCATCTTTGGAGAACAAGTTACTATCAGCTATAACACTAACTTTTCCATTGGGATTACATTTGAACATAAAATGATCACAAAACCCTGTCTTATTGTTCTAGTGGAATTGGTCGGTCTGAAACAAGAATTTATACATGTAAATCATAAAAGACATTTCCTTTGCATAAAAAAAATAAAGATCTTACTTTCTCCATTTCTAGCTCAAAAGAAAAGAATAATTTCCCAACTTCCATCTCTAATCCACAACAATGGAGGGAAACATTGGGAAGATGAAGCAAATAAAAATAGATAAAAACATCACCAAAATTGACTTTACAAATAAAATTCAATAACCCATTTGATCTAAAACAAATAAAAATATAAGAAAAGGCACAAGAAATATTCAAAAGACAGCTGGTGATTGTCACAGAAAATATAGTAAGAAGGCAGAAAAATAATGAAAAGTAATATAAAATGAATAAGAAATATTATGAAGGAGTGGAAGATATATACATTGTGAATTGTAGTTTGTTGAGACGTGCAGGATATATTGATCATCTCTATTACTTCATGGACACCATCATCTCTACACACCACCATTTAAACTTAGTTTATTGAATTAATCAGCTCAAATAAATAAAACAAGGGAATAAATGTTTAGTTAGTGTTAGAATTAGATATTAATATTGTAATATGTTTGGAATTGCTTATTCCTCTATTAAGACATATTTATACAACTTCATAACATAACTTTCATGGTACTCTAAAGGTCATCATTGGTGACCAATACTTAATGCTAGCAATTAACCATTGCTAATACTAGCAATAAACCATTGCTACACTTATTAACCCTATTACCCTCCCGCAAACTTATGGTAAGTCACCGACTTATCATGAGTTTGAAAATTAGAATACAATAATTAATAATAAGAAAACAAAATGTCGACTTTTCTTCGTCTTCATAATCTTCTTCTCATCGGTGCGTAACTCGCAAGAACAATAATGCTTAGCCAACTCGCCAGTCAAGATAGACGCGTAACTCGCCAGTACAATAATGCGTAACTCGCCAGTTTTTTAATATTCCACCACATCAATCATCACATGATAAGTGCAGTCCAAACGTCAGTAAATCACTTCAACAGATGATAAAAGTGGCCATCGAAACAGTGGCCATCGAAACACACCATCTAGGTGTAAATCGGATCAAGAAACACCAATGCGGTGTGTGTATAAATCAAAAGGATAGAAATGCTAAGATTGAAAGCCATTATTGGTCAATTCAATTTGTCCTGCATACGAACCAAAACCTTCACAGGCTGCTCGAAGTGGAGAACCATGCACCCTTCAATCTTCCCATATTTTTAATTATTAGTTTAACAATTTTTTTTCTTATTTGTTTTCGTTAAGTCCCGCCGGAGGGCACCGTAATTTATAAGCCCTCCGGCGGGACTTAACGAAAACAAACATACAATACAAATAAGTAGAATTCAATAAAGTAGAGATTAGTAGAACTAGTGGTCAATAATTATGTGTTATTGGCGGGAACAAAATATTTGGAGGGAGGAACAAATGAAGGTGGACATAGAAACAGAAAATATCTGGATTTTATTAGTTGCATTTTTTTTTTTTGAGAAACACCCGAAAGCAGTGGATCTAGGGGGGCTAGCAGGGGCGGTCGCCCCCCTGCGGGTGAAATTTTTTAAAGTTTTAGTTATAATTTTCGAAGTTTTTTTAAACGTACTTTCATAATTAGTCGTTCGCCCCCCTTAAAAATTTTCGCCCCCTAATTTCAAATCCTGACTCCGCCAATGACCCGAATGCGATATAAATTAAATTATAGACCAATCAAACAATACAATGTTGTGCGCAATCGGATGAACACCGTCCGACCACAATACAATGTTCCTCTCCATTCAGCCTCTTATTGTTCATTCCATCACTTTTTCCCTATGTCATGTCTCATCTTGTTCAATTCCCAACTTTCCACCTTTTTTTTCATTTAACCAAATACTTGACTATTTTCAATCAACCAAACAACAAAAAATTAAATTAACATCTACATAAAAAAAAAACTATTGGCTGATATATTAAAGGTTTAGATTTAAAGAGGAACGCAGATTTTAATAGTCAAATTAAGTTGTGTTGCTTGGCGGTGGTCAAACCGTATCGGGTACCCTGGTTTTGGAAGGCCAAAAATTAAAAACCGGATCCGACCCGGTTTAACCGGGTACCCGGTTTTCGTATACCCGGTTAAACCGGGTACCCGAAAACCGTATAGCCAAATCCAGTTTAATTGATAATGCTCACACCTCGAATTCGAGTCCACAACATTAGTAACGACCAATAAATAAGATGCTTATATAATCCACTAGGATCAGTATTACAAAACATAATTACTTGCAAAGTGAGTAGGTAATATAGCAAAATATAAATTTGCAAAACTTCATACAGAAATTTGTCATTGATAAAGTGAGTTGCGTATATTACAAGTTTCATATAAAATGATTGTTGCTCAAAATTTCACTCATATAGTCAAAATAGAAAACAAAATTTTACATACAACTTTTTTTTTGGTTATTTTTAATTAAACCGAGACAAAACCGTATACCCGGTTTTGATTTTCCCTAACCCGGACCCGGTACGGTTTTTTTAAAAACCGTATCGTATACCCGGAAATTCGTATCGTGTACCCGGAAATCCGTGTAATTAAAACCGTATACCGTATCGCATCCGTATATTAAAATCGTATCGTATATTTTTGCCCAACCCTATACTTCGGTGCTCAAGCGTCCGGAGGACTTTGTCGATTTTGACAATGGTCCAAAATGGACAAGTTCTTCAAAATGGAGAGTAAGTTGTAAACATGTTTGATGATGATATGCAATTATACTTGTTTGGGCTTGCACGAGAATTCATGGGTACTTGGCTTAGCACCTTGATTAGTCTATCACTCTATCTAGTTTGTTGAGTTGGACTTATTTGTAGTTGAGACTTGAGACCATGGGGTTGTATTTTCATTCCGACTTATACTTTTGAATTTGAAAGCCTTGTAACCTTTGTTTCACTTTCACTTTTGTTATGATAATTTGTTGAGACTCAATTTGGTATATCCTACATTCAGGAAAAGCGAGGCGTAACACACTAATACTCCCCCATACTTGAAGATCTTGCGTAAAAGCTCCGGGTTTGGCGGGGTGTTACAGTAAATTGGTTATGAAAATGATGAGTATGATGAATAATGCGAATGGTATTAAATTGTGTACGAAAGGTAGTGTATTTTCACCGTTGGAAATGTCTTGCTCTTACCATGATTCTTTGCTTCTCTATTTCATTCTAGATCTTGATCTATTTGAGTATATTTCCCAATTTGGAGGAACTAATTATATTAATCCTCTCGCTATGGTCGCCAAAAACTTGTTTATCTTGAAACACGTCCGTTACTTTAAGGTATCCTGGAGATCATAACTACCCAACTACAATTTGTGATATGCCCTAAATATGAAGGGTTCGAGTCACGGTTGTTGACACGTAGTCAATTGGTAAGCGCCAAATGACTTACGTAATTTAGCGCCGAAGTTGACTTATCTAATTCTTACAATCGAAAGACAAAATTCTTTTAAGATACTTATATTTCATGAAAAAACAATTAAACAACATTAGCATAATCTTCACAAGAGTACTTGTACGTGTAAAAATACAAACTAAAGTATAAATGGTTAATTACCTCCATTAAAGGAAGGGTTTCCTGTGCTAATCAAAATTGAGATAAATTAAGATATAAGATCTACACACATTCTCATTAAAATCGGGCATTATCCGTCACAAGCTAAAAATAGATAGCGCCGTTCTCACAATATGTTAGTGGGGAGGGCAAGTGTAGGGTAAATGAACCCCTACTTGCCCTCCCACTTGCATATTGTGAGAGGGGTACCATTCATCTTCAACTTGTGACGGATAGTTCCCGTCTTCCGTGAGACGTGCTGTAATATCTAAGGATAGATTAAGGTGTAGTTGTTTGAGTTGTGTCATTTCTTAATGCAGAATGCTTCCTTACAAGTGAGGGGAACTTGACCTGTTTTAACCTTGCGACGGATTGTTCCGTTACAAATAAAAATTTATGGAATTTAACATCTTACTAAATTGAGGGGTAATAAAAAGAAGAAAAAAAGAAGAATAATAGAGCATCCGAAATCCATCAACGGAATTGCATTTTAGGATCGCTTGCCACAGACAAACCAAGATAAATAGCTAACCGAGGTATCTAGAAACCAAATTTATTTAATTAATTGAATTGATATATTAATTTTATGTATAGATAAACAAATAAATAATTAAAAATAGAATAATAGAAAGAGAAATAGAATAGCTGTCTCCACTACTACATAGAAAAGGTAGAGGTCGTGCTCACTCCTCTTAGTTTGACACATTCAGAAGTCAAACTCAACCAACATAATCAGATTTATCATCTTAATGTCCTTCTAATCCTTCATTATACATCTTTAAAGTTTGAACCCTTATCAATCTGCTCATATCTCATCTATCTCTCCTAAACTATAAAAATCACATAAAATTTATAAACTGAAGGGTACATCATAAAATACGGTTTTAAGTCATTTCTTGTTAGTTATTACGTACGGAGTAGTATTTATTATTTGATCATATATTTTGTTAAGAAAAAAGTTGTCGTAGATTATCATGTCGTCGTTTCTCCGGCGAACGTTCTCTCGGAGGCTTCCTGATCGTCTTCTTGAAATCTCTGAATGTATTTATGGTATGAACCCTCTCGTATTTTGATTTTATTTGCATGATAATTAATCTTGCTATACGTTGCGTTTACTTTTGTTTGTCAAGGCCAGCTGACGTTTTATAACTCGATCATGCATTTGTACACTGTTCAAATATATGTTCGTTCAGTTGGTCTTACTTTAGACGGACCATTTTGATCTGCAGCAATAAGACGGGATTTTGTAACCACTTTACAGTTAGATGTACCACTATTGAAAAAAAGTTGATATAAGATGTGATTACATTTTATCAAAAAGTGACAACATAATACCGTCTTATTTTTCGGACAGAAATAGTCCGTCTGAAATAAGAATTTGCGAATTTTGTTAAATATCTACTGCTTTTCTTTGACCGGTAAAATTATTAGTAATTACAGTATATAGATTTTCAAAAACATTACTCTGCCCAAGTTTAATATCATATGCACCTATATCGTATTTTTGGACTCATTTTTGTACTAAAATACGGAGTAAATACATATGGAATTATGGATGTGTACACCATTTTTTTATGTATGTTGTCCAATTTTTAGGTAAACAAACTTTAACTTATTAAATATTCTTTGAGATTTCCATTGGGATACAGAAAGAAAATCTTCATCCGCATGCAATAATGTTAATGTATCTAATGTTTTTGTATCAAATATAGTCCTTACATGTTTTTGTAAAACAAGGGTTGACGTCAATGGTAAATAGTCCATTTCCTGACAAGTCAGTGATTCTATTTACATTGATTTAAGATATAACCCTGCTGGTTGACGAACTCTAAACACCACTTTAAGTCATGAAAGATGCATGTCTGCCCTGGCCTTAAACTGGATAAAACCTATCCTTGAGACCTTGAACCTAAACTTGTATGCACCAAAAAAAAAAAAAAGAAAAAAAACTTGTTAGCTGTTGCGGTAACTCAATTTTACATGTTTCTTACCCCCTCACAATGAAGACCTACCTATATGAGTAAGAAATAAAATAAAAAAGCTAATTTTGTACCCACCTGTTTTATATGATGGCCGGGCTCGTTAATATCTGTTTTCTGATCTATAACATTTTTTATTTTAGTGTGCCTTAGTACCTTACGTCTGGCGCAAAACCCTTATAGAATCAACCCATGCATGACTTTTTAGTGGTTCGCATGCAAGTCGTTGAATTGATATTTTCCACACGTAAATTGTCCCCTAAATTAAGGTTTTATTAGGGCGCCTCTAATTTTAATGCTCGTCAAACTTTCCAGCGTGTAGTATATAATGGTGGAGTCAGGATTTCAATTTAGAAGCTCATTAATATCTGTTTTATGATCTATAATATTTTTTTGTTTTTATTTTTATACATTACGTATAAGTGGTTAAACTTTCCAAACTGTACACCTAAAAATGGAAATGACAAGAAGAAAAGAAGGGAAAATGTATCCCTTCTTCTATATTTCATGTGTTATCATGTCACATGTTCATTTTATGCCTATATGTTCGTATCATGACATGACATACACGTTTGATAAAATAGTTCATTAAGTTGCCGAAGACAAAATAATGCATATATATCCAACAAAACATTTCACTTGCCCATTTTATGAGGTTGTTTACAAATTACAATTACATATTTTGATCGGCACAAATTTTTCGATTAGTAGACTATACATCTGATGTAATACAACTTAATGTATAGTTTATGAGATTTATTATTTTAAAGTTTTCGAGTTTTGTTTCAATGATTATAAGTTTTACAATAAGTTTATGAGTTCGCTCACTTAAATATTAAGCTCAAAAAGTTATAATATAACTCAAAAGTATTACATATAAGCTCAGCTAAATTTGAGTTTTTACATCAAAAAATTAAATATAACTTATAAAACTTTAAAATGCTCAGATAAAATAAACAAAAGCTCAGGTGTATATTAAGTATGGTGTAATAAATCCGATGTATAATCCTTTTTTCCTCCAAATTCTTGTTTGGTAACGAGCATATTCGTCACAAATTTGTGACGGGTCAAAAATTATTCACATGAGTAGCTAAAGATAATAAGTCAGTTGTTACTTCTTGACTTCATGATTTTTGTCTTATCTACTATATACATATATAATATTGGGTTTTTCTAGCTATATGGTAACCCTTTGTTTTTTCAAATTCTACGTGGTAACCCTACTTTTAAGAGATCACATATGGTAACCATCAACTCTATTAATACGAACTAGCATGACCCTCAACTATTTTTCCGTCAATTTTTCCGTTAAATATGTGACGTGGCCAATTGAATGCTTTGTAATTGAGTAAACATGGGACAAAAAGATTAATTAAGTGATTATATTTTTAAGCATGTGGTTTCTAGAAAAAAAAAAGTAGGGTTATCTTGTACTCTTGTAGGATGTAAGAAATTACACAAATTCTTATTTGTGAGGGGGATTTGACATGTCGCAAGCAAGACTTATTGAACAAATTATAGGGTTACCTGGTAGACAGTCTCATAATTTAATTGGTCATGTCACATATTTAACGGCTAATTGACGGAAAAAATAGTTAAGGGTCGCGCTAGTACGTATTAATAGAGTTGAAGGTTACCATATGTGATGTTTGAAAAGTAGGTTAGCGCGTATAATTTGAAACAACACAGGGTTAGCGTATAGAAAAACCCTATAATATTTAATCTGTTAGAAGGTTGTAAAGGCATACCAGCCACAATAGAAACAACGGATTGATCGGTTCAACTGTTTAGGTGCAGTGACATATAGCATACGGAGTCACATTCGTACAAAAATAAAAGGCAACTCTTCGCTTTATCTTCTCGCGCTCCTATTTTATCATAAAACTAGTTTTGTTACCCGTGAAACTCACGGGACTTCGCTTACGAGTATTTTAAGGTGGCGACTCATTGAACATGTTTTTTTTTTGTGTACGACAAATATACATTACAAATAAAATTAACAAAATTCAAAGTTTTTAAAATCGTAAAATATAAATATTAGTCAAAATGCCACCCTCTTATTAATAATAATTTGTAAATATTAATAAGTCAATGACTTACCCTAACATTTCACCAACTACGATACAAATATTAATAATAATTTGACAATGGTTATTTTGTCGTGTTACACAACTTGATTAGTTGATCCTACAATGTCAAATAAATTTTAGTTGTGTACTTGTGTGACCTGCCGCGGCGGTTATTTTGCCGTGTCACCTTAGAAAATAGCTGGGCATAAATTTTGTCAATGATATTGAACACCCACATTGACGATTTTTTTTTTTTTCTAAAATGGGCTTAAATTAAAGAAATTAACAAATTTGGACTTTGTTGAAACATGTTACTCAAAATGGGTCCCTCATAAGCGAGACTCATATTCAAATCGCTTCCCCGCTAAATGACTATATTTCGGGTGACATCAAAATACAAATGAGGATATTTTTCTCAGAAAAACCAACACACTCGGAAAATTACGTCTTTGTAAGCATGCAAATTACTCAACAATTGTCTATAAAATTTATTATATATATATCAGTACATCTTAGGCATGAGCGTGAAAAATGGGAGACATAAGATATCAAGAAGGAAATATTAGAGAATATTGTTACGTTAAAATTGAATTATTACTCCTTAGATGGATTATATGAACATGTGGGTTGAAAGAAAGTAAAATAGGTAAAAAGTGAGTACCTTCAGATTCCTTCTTTGACAATCTCGTGTTTCCTGACATTCTAATATAAATGAATAAACATAAAACAGATCAGTATTGTCATATGGTTAAACTAAACTTAAAAGAATATATACAATGATAACTGCATGTTATGTAATAGATCAAAGAGGGCACTATTTAGAAGAGATACTTGTAATAAAGTTATAAATGAAGAAAAAATTCCACAAAAAACACAGAAGCTCTGTTATATTAAACTTAATTCCAAAGCAATAAGCAAACATGCACTAATAAAGCGATTCGTAAGACAAATAGCGCAGAGCTTTTAGATTAGGAAAGTCAAAGATATTGATTAGACAGGAACGAAGAGTCAATTGCTTGAAAACGGCCTGCAAAAAGAATTATGATTGGTCAAGGAAAGATATCATAACAAATATGGTAATGGTCTAACATAGAAAATAGAAGTTTACGCAAATTGATTTATAGCGTTTATGGGTACTAAAGAGTATATAAAGTACGTTTCATTTGTACTACCGTCTACCGTTACGAGAAAAGTTCAACTGACCACTAGAAGTAGATGAAGAGGTATGAAAAGAAATAGATAGTCAAGGTAAATGTAGGATTTAATTAGATAGGTACCGGACAATATGAAGAGTTCTTTCTTTCCTCTTTATGAGATGGTATAAATGCTGCTAGCATTAAATTGACCTTCGAGAGTCCATTTGCCTAATAGGCTAGTGATAGCTCTTGAAGAAATTTGACAGCATGACACGTGGCGATAATAGATGCTCAATGTAGCCTTTTTATACTATTGTATAGATTACCGTTTTAGCATTTCTTTTGTTTTTTATGTTCAGATAACGTTAATATTTACATATATTATTATAGACAGTCAACAACAACAATAATTAATAACAATAATTGAATTAGGGAAAAATGACAATTAAAAATGAAAAAACTTTGAACGACTATAACATTGTGCTCGAGTATCTGACTTGACATTTTTTTTTCTTTTGTTATCGAATCTCTTATCTCAATGAGATGATCAACATAACTGAAAAAAATTAAAACATTGGCTACTGCCATAGCATATTTGCTACTGCCAACTTCCACACATCCACCCACCCCTACCTACTTCCACATCTATCTACATTCACCACCAAGTTCACCAGGTCCACCTTCTCAACCAACACATATCGCCATCAACCATATTCAAAACCCGCTCTACACTCATTTTGCTTATTTTCATATTTCTCATTAAAAAAAAAAAAGATTCTCTCAACCAAACTTCTACTGGCTAACCCAACCTTATTTTCTGCTCAGCATTTTGCGCACAAGCCAAATCAAATTGGATCACCCATTCACCCCTACCATGACTGTCCACTATTACTAGTATACCCACACTCACAAACAACCCAACAACTACCATTAACTAGACCATCATGAATCACCACTCATATGCGGCTATGCTCACAACAACCGATCCACCATGGCTTCCACAAGACCACTACTTGATGCATGCCTGCACGAGTAGAACCCACCCATGGCTGACATGATTCCTACTGATCCGTCTATTTGTCCTTGTTACCATGGCTGCCTCCTTCAACCAAAAACACCGTCTCCGCTGCCACATTCTCTCAAGCATCACGCTACTTCCACCTGACGAAACTACTACCTCGTTCACGATTTTTACTATCAACGTCCAACAAGCTTCATATTCATATTCATCTTCTACATATCAAGATTGGACTTACTCTTCGAGGAAGTCCATCTTGCGGGAGCGTATAGAGAATATTGCATATAATCAATACATAGCATCATATCTTTTACGTATCTTTCAATAACTAACACCTAACTGCTAATACAATACTCTTTATGAAACATCAAATTTTAGTATGCGATAAGCAATTTTTTTTCTTGTTTTCCTAACATTGCATTTAGCTCGGACACACTCTCTAAGCTTATTCTATTTGCATTTGCCACAAAAAAAAAAAAATAGACATCAGTAACACTAGTTTATCACATAAACACCATGATTATTCCATGGCTTAGCTTGATAAATTATTATGCCTGTGTTTCCCAAACTTGACTAACCCAGGCCATCTTTTCAATGATATTCCCTTGCAGTTTTTGACTCGTGCTTGACGACATCTACCATAAATGAAAATGAAAAGGAATTCAAGTCATACCTAGCTGGAGTAGTGACAAGTTTACAAAGGTTCCACGCTGGCGCATCATTCATGGTTTTCAACTTCAGAGAAGGAGATCAAATCAGCTTATTATCCGATATCTTAATCGATTATGATATGACAGTGGTAGATTACCCTCGCAATCACGAGGGTTATCCATTACTTCCACTTGAGATGATCCACTACATCTTAAGGTCTAGTGAGAGCTGGTTATCATTGCCAGGTCAGAAGAATGTCATCTTGATGCACTGTGAAAAAGGAGGCTGGCCGGTTCTCGCTTTTATGCTAGCTGGCCTACTTTTGTACAGGAAACAACACACTGGTGAGCAAAAGACATTAGAAATGGTCTATAAGATGGCTCCTAAACAGATTTTCTCGGTTTTGTCACCCATCAATGCTCGACCTTCTCAACTAAGATATCTTCGATACATAACAGGGAGAGACTTGGCTTTAGATTGGCCTCCTCCAGATGCTCCTATGGTTGTTGATTATCTTATGCTTCACAATCTTCCTTTGTTTGATGCTGGCAAAGGCTGTAGGCCCGTTGTTCGTGTGTATGGTCAAGATCCTTCTGAAAAGGTCGATAGAGATCCTCGACTTTTGTTAACAACATTAATGGCAGACGAACCTGCTTGGCAATACCCCAAGGTACAACTACTTAAACCACTTAGATCAATGTTACAGTTTTTTGTTGTGTGCATATGTATACCTGTCTAGACTTAGTAAACGGGTCATTTAGGTTTAGTCATTATACGTTTTTCAGCGCTGTAATATTGTCATTTCTGTCACAGGTACATTCAAAATTCTATAAGGGTCAATGGTTATAGATCGAATCATTAAGGCCATTTTTAGGAGCTTTATTTTCGACATTGAAAGTTATAGTTACATGAGCACTATTTAATTATGCACATACCTCTTGTGTCTGTATTCAATATAGTTCTTAATAAAA
Source organism: Heliosperma pusillum (assembly GCA_022085475.1). Taxonomy (NCBI): domain Eukaryota; kingdom Viridiplantae; phylum Streptophyta; class Magnoliopsida; order Caryophyllales; family Caryophyllaceae; genus Heliosperma; species Heliosperma pusillum. Next base: position 9,024 of record JAIUZE010074135.1, on the reverse strand, counting down.
TGCTAAAGATGTGTATATCTTTCTTTCCTTAACTTAATACTCGCATAAGAAGAAGGACTGTACTGACCCGTGATATGGAACTGCAGGAGGAATGTATGAATGTAAAACTGCAGCTCCGTTGCAAAGTCCAAGGTGATGTATTCCTAGAGTGTATCCATTTGTATGACGATTTAATAACAGAAGATCTCATATTCAAGGTTATGTTCCACACCGGATTTATCCAGTCAAATGTATTGGTGCTCAACTCGAGTGATATTGATGTTCCTTGGACTGTCAATTATCAGCTCCCAAAGAACTTCATGGCAGAGGTATGTCACTAACTTGTTAAAATTATGTTATTTCTCCAAGTACTATCATCATTAGAGGTTTTCAGTAAGAAACTCTTTTACCATGACACTTGATTATCATAAATGAAAGAATCTCCTTGTTACACTTGCTTTCTTCTTAATTATTTTTTTTCTATTTCAGGTTCTGTTTGGAGACATTAAAGAATCTCCTCCGCCGCATGTTACAATGGAGCTAGGAAGTGTGGCTGATAGCCGTGATTCAGACAACGAATTTTTCGAGGTTGAAGAGATATTTACTCCTATGTCTGTAAGCCCAGAAACGAAGGTTGGCTTAAAAATTACTATGGATCAAGAAGCCAGTGTTCAGGGTAGTAAAAGTAGAGACTCCACGCTACACAATGGATCTCCGCGATGGGATTTGGAGAGTGAAAAGATTAATGATCTAGCTTCTTTAAAAGATACCTCTTTTAATGATGGAATTATCAAACATGCTTCAGAAATAATACCTCATATTAAGGACATTGTAGTAAATGAGATAAGCCCTCTCAAAGAGAGAGATATTGATGAAACACACCTCCAGCCAGCTTCAGGAAACAAAGTTGGTGAATGGATTAACAAATCGGGATCAGATGCAGAACCACTTATATCTGCAACAAGAAACATTTCAAACGATTTAAGTAGTTACCAACAAGCTTCAAAAAAGGAATCGGACATCATCATTGCGCCTATTTCAGTATCAGAATCCGACATAGCTGCGTCAAAAAATGTTGTCTTTGTTGATGATATGTATCACACAGAAGTTTCAGAGAGAGAATTAGGCATCAAATCATTGGAGAATATTGTAGTTACTGACAATATGTATAAAAAAGAAGCATCGGAAACACAATCGGAAGAAGAAGAGGAAGAGGAAGCTGACGCTGGCTATGTCATAAAGACTTCAGAAGCAGAATTTGTTACAAGTGCATTTAAGAACATTGTAGTTGATGAATGTAATCACAAACAAGCTCGAGAAAAAGAAATCTATATCAATGCACAAGCTTTGGGAGAAAAATCAAGTATAAGTCCGTCAAAGGAGATTGTGTTGGTCGATGATAAGAATCAACAAAAGGCTTCCGCAACAGAATTTGGCAACACCGCATCAAAGAATATTGTTGGGGGTGAAATCAGGAATGACAAAGATGTTCCTGAATCACAATATGAAGCAGAAGTCGATAAAGCCCACACCATACAGTCTTCAGGAGAAGTATTTGTTACAACTGTGTTGAAGAACATTCTACTTGATGAGAGTGATCACGTAAAATTTATGGAAACAAAGATGGACACCATTGAAACTGGGGGAGCAGAATCAATCATAAGAGTGCCAACATTGTTGGATGATAAGAGTCACAAGAGGGATTCAGAAATGGAACTTGATATCAGTGTATCAAATAGTATTGTGCTCGAGGATATCGGGAAACACAAAGAAGCTTCAAAACTACAGTTTGACATCAATGCATCACAGAATTATCATAGCCAAGCTTTGGAAACACGACCTGAGGGACAAGATGATGAAGACAATGACATACAGGCTTCAGGATCAAAATCTATGACAAGTGTGTTGAAAAATATCGTAGTTGATGAAACTAATCACACTATATCTCCGAAAATAGGAATGGAGATCAGTGTGGCAGCTGAAACAACAGAATCCGGCATAAGGGTGACACAGGATGTTGAATTGGTTGACACTAAGAGTGAGAAACTAGCTTCAGTAATTGACGTCATTGCATCAAGAAGTATGGAGGTTAGTGATATTAAGAATCACAAAGAAGTTATGGAAACGAAATCTAAGGCTAAAGCTGATGAAGGTAAAAACATACTGTCTTCACAAGAAGCACTCGTGACAAGTTCGTTGAACTACATTGAACTTGATGACGGTAACAACTTACAAACTCGGAAAACAAAACTAGAGCTTGATGACATCAGGACATCAGAGATAGAGCTTGATGACATCAAGACATCAGAGAAGATTATAGGTAAGGATGTGAAGACACATAAAGTAGTTGATAAGGATAGTGGCAAACAAGCTACAGGTAATGAACCTGAAATCATGGCAACAAAGAATATTATAGTGGTTGATGATAAGAGCGAAATCCAAGATGTGAAAGTAGAGATACAACCAAAACTTATTCAAAGTCCAAGTAAACCGAAGCTGAATAAAAAGAACAAATGGCAAGAGCTTACAACGAAGACAATTACGCAGCAAAGGGTGGTCTCTCAATGGGTACCTCGCTCAAAACCACCAGTTCCCGAGCCAACAAAACCAAAAGTAACGGCGTACAAGTGGGTCCCCAAAGGCGCATCTTCAACGACAGGTGAAAATTAAAGCAGAAGTTGCTATAACATATTTTTATTTCCAACACCGGCTAATGAAACATCAGTACATAATTCTCTTCATGGAGAGCGTCTAAGCATTGCTAGAGCATCCTAAGATCAAATATGTTGAAAACGTATGTGTCTAATACTTTCATCACAAAACAATGTATCCTATCATCTTAGAAATCAAGTCAAGTAGAGTATCATTTTTGTTACGCTATATGAATCATGGACGTTACATATTCTAGAACATTCATTTCATGCACATGCATACTATAGTGTTGTATCATAGATGCAAATTACTGTTATTTACTGGTTTATTTTGGTAATGTTTTACGACACTTTGTAAAGGCTTTTTTTTCCGTAATCATTTGTTTTTCTACCCTTATTTGTTCACTTTTTTCTTAATGATTGTCTTCTTTAAGATCATATATAAGCCTATATTTAATTATTTACTATACGCAACCAACAACATTGATTCATGTTAAATAAAACATGTTACAATGTATGTGTATACACCCAAGTGGCAAACATGTAGTAAAGTAGCAATTTTAAAGTATTGAATTACGAAAAAGTACGAAGTACTCTCTCCATCTCATTTTTATTGTCACCCTTTCTATATTTAGAGGATTTAAGGAATAACGTTAGATTACCAATTTTATCTCTTAAATAAAAGAAGAGTTCAGATACTAATTTTATAAATATTATAGCTATAGTGGAAATCTAAGAGAAATGTTGGTTAACAAAAATTAATGCTTACTAAATACAGAAAGGGGACAATAATATTGAGATAAAAGTTAAAGGGAAAGGGGACAATAAAAAAAGATGAAAGGGGTACTATTTTCTTATGACATGTATGCGCTTACATAAAAAAATTGAGCACAATTTTTATGTTTAATTCAATATAATCATGTATATTCTAATTAACAAATGAACATACAACATATTAAACAGTGGAAGAAATAAAATAGATCTAGAGTTAAAACTTCCCGCCGTTGCTTATAAATTGATGAAGAGTTTTTATAAAACCTGCTTAGTAAACCTGTTCCGAAAACCTGTCATTTAAACTGACTTTGGTTCCATGCCCTCACACTTATAATTGAGATGGTGTATTGATTCTTAAGGCAAAATAGGTTTTAAAACCTTAATTAGAAATGTAATCACGTTTATTTTATAATGTTCTTATCATCAAACAGCTCTTATGACGGATAATTGGTTAGTGGGCGGTATTCTAAAAGAATGAGAGTTAAGTGGGTCCATATATGAATGCAGACTAAAAGTCGACTTAGAACGGAATTAATTAAATAAGAAAATAAAAACCGTAAAGTAAAGAATTAAAAAATTAATATTCATAAAAAAATCGAATAATTGATATTACTGAGCGTCAAGAATTAGTAAGACAAAAATGAATTTAATTATAATAAATTCCGAGGCATTACAGTTTAATTCGCAAAAGAAAGAAAATATAAGTTTCCACTTTAGAAAAATAGCAGGTGTCACTATCTCGCTACGAGACGGGATCCTAAAATAGAGACAATTTTTTATCTGGACTCTGAATCGACTCTTATTAATGTCAAACCAAGCGTATTGGTACGTAGGTGACGACTCAAGAGTTGACTTGAGTGTTCGAGTTACCTTTTATTATCCGACTTACAAAATGTTTTAAAATCGTGACATATGCTAAACATGCATGTTTGATCATCATCGGTTGCTTTTGAAGGCTGCAAACTGAAGTGTCTACAATTTATAAGAAACCTTAAACCCAAAGATAAGAATAAATGAAAACCAAATAAAAACGCACAGTAGACTGGCCTGAATCGGCCGTGCGCCACAATTCAGCCGGTCAAGTGGTACCCACTCGATCGAGTCTCTCACTGACTCAGAACGAGTGTCACCAAACAGACTAAGACACCCATCAGACAACTCTTACTACTCCGCAATGCTCTGTATTCTTTTAGCTTAGTACTCGGTCGAGTAGAGCGTAATCGACCGGGTAGGTGGTGAGTGTCGCTTAGGTAGGCTACTGCCTAGGTGGTACTCGGTTGAGTGTGCGGTGTACTCGACCGAGTAGGTGTGTTCAAAACCGGTTCGGTTAACCGAATCGGTTAAATAGACCGGTTAGCCGGTCAACCAGTTCGCCAAAAAACCAAACCGTAACCGAACCGTTTTAAAGCGGTTTTTATCGGTTTGATGAACCGGTAAACCGGTTCGGTTACTTAGGTTAACCGAAACCGGTGAAATTGAAACAACAATTGTGACACCCTCAAATTTGCGGAAAGATAAACAAGCAATTTAAATAAATAAAAGATGAGAATATGTTTTTAATAGGTTCACTTTAGTGAAAATCGGTAAATTTTAAAACCGGAACCTATCATTAAATATATTCATCAGAACAAAGGTGTCTTAAAGAAAAAGGTTCATAACAAAAAGGAAATAATATTATACATAAAAAGAATCTGAAACGGGAGACATATCTCCCGTATAAATACGGAAATAAAAGAATGTATAATATATACAATCCTAAGAACCGAATATAGGTCCAAGGTAATACTTCACTCGCTAGCTCGTCAATGTACCCAAGTATGCATCACAAACCTGCCAACCGCATTAAATATAAACACGGAAGCCACAGTCAGTGGGGAGTAACTCCGAGTTCTCCCAGCCACGAAAAGTCGAGTTTAATAAAACATGAATAACATAAAAGAGATGTATATGGAAAATACAAAACCTTAACATATACGATATGCTTTTCATGTTATGAAACAATTAACTAACATATAACCTAGCATATGAAGGCTAAGCTACTCATGCAAGCTATCATATACTACGAGGTAGGGAAGCTAGTATTTCAGCTCAGAGGTTACATTTAAAACATGGCCTGGATACAACTCAACCCTAATCATGCAAACTATCATGTGAATCAGTTAACAACCGGTAATCCAAACTCTATCAACCGTAGCCGGCTTGCATCTCACCTTCTACGATTCATAGAATCATCAAACATGAAAGACCAATACGTCTAGAAACAGGCATAAGTTCTTAGTACAGTCAATAATCGACTTCTGTAACTCGAGTCTATACCACGAGGTAGGATATACATATATTTTAGCTCAGAGGTTACATTTAAAACATGGCCAAAATATAAAGCACATATCTTAGCTCAGAGGTTACCTTTAAAACATGGCCAAAATACAAAGCATATATCTTAGCTCAGAGGTTACCTTTAAAACATGGCCAAGATACAACTCTACCCTAATCCTAGACTGCGCAGACCTAAGAAATACGGATAAAACCACCGCACCCAAGACTCATGATAAAACCACATGAGTACCCTAAGGAAATCCACCAAAGGGTTGGCTAGTACTTAAGCTGGCTCCATTCCCAAAGTGGAAGCAATTAGGCAGCCATGCCCCGGCTTGGTATCATAATCCCAGGCCAGTGACACAAAAGCTATCAAGCAGTGAACTCCATATGCTTGTTAAAGATAGTAAGGCCTATCAATGTCATGGTCCAAGGTGCTCATTTAGAATTAGAATGGTCAAGACGCCATATAATCATAATTCTCTATGAGTACTTAGTCAACACGACATACATCATACAATTAAACAGTCACGGGAAAAACTTCCTATCATGTGACTAATTGCATATAAATCACATTCAAATATCATATCGCCTCATATCTACTAAGGCTCATTCATTCATTCATTAAATAAAACCTTACCTGACGACAAATCCCCGACCCGAGTCCCGCGACGGGTCATCAGTCAAAACAGGGCTGACTAGATCGTAGTTTGACCAAACCCGTTTGGTCAAACCGGCTAGAAACAGAGTCTTAGCCATTTAGGCTTGAACACAAGAACATCATATTCATTTCATGCTATTTTATTCTAACTTCTAACATGTGAATTATTAATTCTTACGAAACCCGCTTGACTTAAGGGATATCCAATTAAACTACAAACTCATGTTATAATTTCTAACATGTGAGAAATAATAATATTATGAAAACCGTTTAATTAAATAATTTACTTGTTAAAATTTCCCACTTGCTAATTATTACAAAACATGATACAATAATATCAATAAACTCAAAAACCGTCACAAGCCCCAAAGGAGGGCTCACGGGTCATGGGCTGGACCGGGCCTGGACTGGGCCCACGGGCTGGTTTGGGCCGGTTTTGGTCAACATTTCTAAAATCGTTTTCTTAATATTTCCCGCATGCTTAACATATTTAAAACCCGTCAAAACAACAACAAAACAATCAAGTATCGACCCAAGCCCAAAGGGGAAATAACGGACCAACCCAGACCGGGCCTGAACCGGCCTGAACCGGGCCTGTTTTCAACCACCACTCACGGCCACCACCAACAACAACCCCAAATTTATTTCTAACATGTTTTAATTAACAACCATCCATTTTAACACCCAATTCAACCATCATTCATACTAAAATTATGATTATGAACAAATCATCCAACATGTCAAAAACACTAAATATGTTAAAAACTCATAAAACTTAATAATAATAACAACCTAGCATGTTACTACTTAAAACCGTAAATAACAATAACATAACAAAAACAATAAAAACAATATGTGACATTAATTCGTCGAGTAACTCGGTAATCGTTACCTTAGCTAGCACAAAACCAAATAGCACCCAAAATAAGACCTAAAACCCCGTCTACTAATCTTCTTCTAAAATATACGAGTCACCAAACTCGTCTTCATAGTCTTCTCCTATAAGAAATGACAAAAATAACATTACTAGTATTAAAACTTGATTTCAACAATTAAAGTGTTGAAAAATGATTTTGTCGGAATTGAAAATGAAACGTACACGGAGATGAAGAGCGGAGAGGAGACTTTAGAAATATAATTTAGAACGGATTTGACCAAGTAACGAAGGTTTTGTGACGATTTTGCTCAAGAACGATCAAGAACACCAAGAACAATTGTGATTATATTAAAGAAGGTATTAAGTAGATATTAAGTTGATTTAATGTAAAATAAGAAGATAATTTGTGAGTAAGAGGGGAGGTTGGGCCGTGTAATATAGAGGATTAATGGGAGTCGGGTTTTGAACTTGTTGTTACGGGATTGACTCGGGTTTTATAAATATATTATGGTAAATATCTAGATATTATTAGATGGTAAATATCTAGATATTATTAGATATTATGTTAGTTTAATCAAAAGAAATGAAATATCTAATCCTATGGACAAGAAGGAAGAGGCGTGTGGAGGAAGGAGAAATCGGGTCCGGGTTTAAGCGATTTGTTGCGGAATTTAAATTGACAGATCCATAAAGTTACAAATATCTTAGATATTTGTATTAGTTTAATCAAAAGAAATCAAAAGATCTAAAATGAGGAAAAAGGTGACTTGGGCGTGTGGCACATGTAGGAGTCGGGTTTTGGGTTTGTTTCGGGACTTAAGTTGACTCGGGAATAGTTAAATGAAGTTCGGGTTTAAACCGTATAACCTACTCTTTAATTCCTAATAAATTCAAAATAATTATATTAAATTATCATAAATTCAAATAAATCGAAATAAATTAAAATAAATTAAATTTATTATTTTTCAAATATAATTTCGGTCTTTCAAATTACGGGTTGTTACAATCACCCTTCCTTTTAAAAAGTTTTGTCCTCGAAACTTAGAAGGAGGAAAACAAAAGTATCAAAGATAAGAATCGGTTTACAAAATTAATACGAAAACTTTTATAAGGGAAAAATATTTATGAAACGAAGTTTATCTAGAAAACGGTTTAAAGAAGAATTTTCATAAATGTGAAACTTTACTTACGGATCTCAAGAATGCTCGTCGTGAACGAGAACTTTAATTATCCAAACAAATCATTGTCGAAAAAGTGAAATCGAAGATGAAAACAAGTGTTAGTAAGTGCAAGACTAGTCACCAGACGTCTCCAATAACAGATCTAAACACCCAACCAAACACAAAATCCAAATATAAAAGCGAAAGAATCTATTTTCTCCAAAAAGAGGGTACAAAGTCCATCTTTAGACTATTTAAAAGTTAAATTAGGATTACGACATGGAGATTTGAAAGTTTTCTCAAGGATAGAAACACAACAAGAAGACATTACACGAACGTAGAGCGACTCGAACATCGAAATCACAAATCGTGATAATAGGAGGTACGCCCAAACGATTAAAAAGGACTAAAAAGGGAAAGGATTGAAAGGTAGCGGATTGACTAAGGATCAATTTGAGGGAAGAGAGAGGAATGAACCACAATACTATCTTCCATCTATGAAAATTAAAATGTCGATCGTAACTCGACAACACTAACTGCACCAGAATCTAGTCCTCAAGAGAGTGCAATATATCCTCAGCATTTTCAATCTTCAGATTCCTACCA
>JAIUZE010074134.1:0-29131 GCA_022085475.1 Heliosperma pusillum | reverse complement strand
GTCCAGACCATCGGGAACGAAGTTTTCCCGGAAAAATCTTCAGACGGGAGTTGAAAAGAAGTACTTGGTCACCGACATTAAATTCTTTCTTAATTATCCTATTGTCGTGCCAACGCTTCGTTTTTTCCTTATAGATCCTAGAATTCTCATAAGCTTGTAAACAAAATTCCTCCAACTCATTGAGTTGCAAAAGTCTCCTATCAGCGCTAAGCTTAGTATCTAAGTTAAGTTCTTTGATAGCCCAGTAAGCTTTGTACTCTAACTCGACAGGAAGATGACATGCCTTTCCATAAACCAATCGATAAGGAGATGTTCCAATCGGGGTTTTGAAAGCTGTGCGATAAGCCCATAAGGTGTCATCGAGCTTATTACTCCAATGAGTTCTAGATTTTGAGACTACTTTGTGAAGAATTGTTTTCAACTCTCTATTTGAGACTTCTACTTGACCGCTGGTCTGGGGATGGTACGCTAATCCTCGTCTGTGATACACACCATATTTAGCAAGCAGAGTATCTAACTGCTTCTCTCCAAAATGAGTTCCTCGATCACTAATCACGGCTCTGGGTACACCAAAACGTGGAAAGATGATCTTCTTAAATAGCCGTATCACAGCTCTAGCATCATTAGTGGGAGTGGCGATTGCTTCTACCCACTTGGAAACATAGTCAACCGCGACTAAGATGTAACGATTTCCGTTAGAAGAAGGGAATGGTCCTTGATAGTCAATACCCCAGACATCGAATATTTCAACTTCTAATATGCCATTTTGAGGCATTTCATGTCTCTTGGATATTTGACCCATTCGTTGACAAGCGTCACAAGCCATAACAAAGTCTTTTGAATCTTTAAACATCGAGGGCCAGAAAAACCCCGATTGTAAGACTTTGGCTACGGTCTTGGACGGACCATGATGACCACCATAAGCAGATGAGTGGAATCCTTCTAAAACTCCTTTAACTTTCCATTGGGGGATACATCGTCTATAAAGACCATCAGAACACTGCTTAAAAAGATAAGGTTCATCCCAAACGAAGAATTTTGCATCATGCAAAAATTGTTTCCTTTGGTTATAAGAAAGGTCAGAAGGTAGCTGTCGACTGACAAGAAAATTGGCCATATCAGCATACCAAGGAGAAGAGTCAGTAATCGCCATTAATGAATCATCAACAAATGAGTCATTAATTTGTGTTGGCAATCCTATTTCAGTCACCCTTATCCTTGAAAGATGGTCAGAGAGTACATTTTCTGCTCCTTTCTTATCCCGAATCTCTAGATCAGATCCATCGGATAAGTCGAGGTTTTGCCTCTTTCTTTGAAAGCAGATATTTTAAAGCAGCGTGGTCAGTGTAAACAATGACTTTCGATCCTATAAGGTAAGAACGGAATTTTTCTAAGGCATAGACAATGGCAAGAAGTTCTTTTTCAGTAGTGGCATAGTTGATTTAGGCAGGATCTAATGTTTTACTAGCATAGTAAATAGCATGAAGGAACTTTTCCTTTCTTTGCCCCAAAACAACTCCAACGGCATAATCACTCGCATCGCACATAAGTTCAAATGGAAGATTCCAATCAGGTGACTGGATTATAGGTGCAGTGATTAGAGCGCGTTTGATTTTGTTGAATGCCTCAAGGCATTCCTTCGTGAAATTAAAAGGCGCATCCTTAAAAAGGAGCTCAGTCAGGGCCTTGGCTATTTTAGAAAAATCTTTAATAAACCGTCGGTAGAAACCGGCGTGGCCAAGGAAACTCCTGATTCCTTTTACATTAGCAGGTGGTGGCAGTTGTTTAATAACTTGGATCTTAGCTCGATCCACTTCAATACCTCTTTCAGAAATGATGTGTCCTAAAACTACACCTTCGTTCACCATGAAGTGACACTTTTCCCAATTGAGAACAAGGTCGACTTCTTCACAGCGTTTTAGTACTTTGGATAGATTTGTCAAACAATTATCAAAGGAAATGTCATAGACGCTAAAGTCGTCCATGAATACTTCCATGATAGTCTCAACAAAATCGGAAAAGATACTAGTCATGCAACGCTGGAAAGTTGCAGGTGCATTACATAGGCCAAATGGCATTCGGCGATAAGCAAAAGTGCCATAGGGACAGGTGAAGGTGGTTTTCTCTTGGTCCTCAGGGTGGGTAGGAATTTGGAAAAATCCTGAGTAACCATCTAAATAACAGAAATATTTGTGGCAAGCTAACCTCTCTAACATTTGATCGATGAAGGGCAGAGGATAGTGATCTTTTCTAGTTGATTGATTCAACTTCCTGTAGTCAATGCACATACGCCATCCCATCACAATCCTTGTGGGGATGAGCTCATTCTTCTCATTCTTGACTACTGTTGTTCCTCCTTTCTTGGGAACAACTTGGACAAGGCTAACCCATTTTGAGTCAGAAATTGCATAGATTATGCCAGCATCTAGCAATTTCATAACTTCAGCTTTAACTACTTCTTGCATGTTGGGATTAAGACGGCGTTGACCTTGAACACAAGGTCTTTGGCCTTCTTCTAAGTTGATTCTATGCATGCAAAAGTCGAGGCTTATGCCTGTGAGATCTTCAAGTTTATAACCTATTGCCTTTTTATGTTTTCGCAAGATATTCAATAGTGAGTTTAACTGATTTTCATCTAAGAGAGCACTCACTATGACTGGGCAATATTCAGACTCATCTAAAAAAGCATATTTTAGATTTGAGGGAAGAGGTTTAAGTTCACGTTTATGTACTTCTGCCTTAGCAGGAGCATCAATTAAGCTTATAAACTCCTCAACTTCTTCAGAAGGTATCTCTTTACCAGTCAGGTCCCTTTCCAGCTCACTGATCTCAAAATTGTCATTCTCAGAGATATCCTCTAACAATAAAATTGCTTTTAAAGGATCCTCAATTATTGATGGATACAGAGATTCATCAATGATTGAGTCGACAATGTCAAGGAAACAGCAAGGCTCTTCAAGCATAGGGCTCTTCATTGCACTGTTTAAGTTGTAGGTGACTTTATCACCACCTACTTCTAATGTCAATTTTCCATTCTTGACATCGATTACTGCTCCCACAGTGTGTAGAAATGGTCTTCCTAATACGATAGGGATTTGCGAATCTTCAGCCATATCTAACACTATGAAATCGACCGGAATGAAAAACTTCCCTACTCTAACAGGTACATCTTCTAAAACTCCCATAGGTTGTTTCAGAGAACGATCTGCCATTTGTAGGGTGATACTTGTGCATTTCAGAATTCCCATATTCAATTTTTCGCAAATGGAATAGGGCATAACGCTTACACTAGCACCTAGATCGCATAAAGCTTTATCAATAGTGTAGGTGCCTATAGTGCAAGGTATAGAGAAACTACCAGGATCCTTTAACGCACTGCATTCAGCGGTGAATGCGATGATTTCAACATCATCTAGAGTCCTCTTCTTTGTTAGAATATCCTTCATAAATTTCGTATAAGAAGGGATTTGAGTGATTAATTCAGTGAAGGGAACCGTTACTTGGAGGTTTTTGACAACTTCCATGAATTTACCGAATTGGGTTTCCTTATGATTTCTCCTCAAACGCTGGGGAAATGGAACTTGAATTTTGATGGTTCCTTTTCAAGTTCATCCTTCTTTTCAGATTTGTCTTCCGCTTCCTTAGCGGTGGATGGTTGGGTTTCTTTTTGGCTTTCTACTTGTGAAGGCTCAACTGTTAGTTCTTTGGGTTGCTGAGGTTCCGTATAAGTGGTACCATTCCTAAGGGTGATAGAGTTTGCGGTGTCCCTCGATTGTTCACCATGAGGTGGGAGTTGGCCTTGTTTTCTTTGGGTAATAGAGGTAGCCAATTGGGCCATTTGAGTTTCAAGCATCTTAATGGCAGCATCTTTAGATTGATCACTCTTTTGAAATTGAGCAAACATTGAATCTTGTTTTTGAACAACTTGCAGAAGCATAGATTCAATTTTGCTCAAGCTTGAGTCATTTGGTTGGCCTTGAATTTGAGGTGGTTGGTGTTGAGGTTGATTTTGGTATGGTTGATTGAAGTTAGGTTGGAATGAAGGTCTCTGGTTTTGAAAACCATGTGGATTGTAAGGCTTTTGTTGGTGTGGTATGAATGGTTGTTGAGTTTGTTGGTGGGGATTTTGAACATTGGTACTTTTGTAGGACACAAATGGGTGGTTTTTTGTGTTTTCGTTGTAAAAGTTTGAGAAAGCGTTGCCTTGCCTATATCCTTAATAGGCATTGACTTGCTCTATTGAACTTCTACATTCTTGAAAACTATGCCCTCCAATCCCACATGTCTCACATACCACTACGTGGTTACTGACGTTGATATGTTCCTTGGATTGGGAAGAGCTTCCTACTTGTTGCTGCAGAAGGGCTAATTGGGCTTCCAGGAGTGCTACTTTACTCGAATCATCCTGCTTGGCTTTTAGCGGAATAGCACGCGAGTTGCTATACTGAGAATCGTGAATTGCCATTGACTCGATAGTCGCACTAGCTATCTCTACATCGATTTGATCAAAACGACCATTGTTAGCGGAGTCGAGGATACGACGCGATTCGCCACAACAACCGGTGTAGAATGTGATAGCCAGGAACCATGAATCAAGGCCATGATGAGGACATTCTCTTTGTAATTCTTTATATCTTTCCCATGCCTCATAAAGGCTTTCGTCGCCTCTCTGACGGAATCCAGTAATCTGACTTCGTAAGAGTGCGGTTCGTTCTGGTGGGAAGTACTTTTGATAGAAAGCAAGAGCTAGACCATCCCAGTCGACTAGTCCTAAGGCAACTCGGTCAAGACTATTGATCCAGAGTTTTGCCTTTCCTCTTAAAGAGAAGGGAAAGAGCATTTCCCTAATCTGTTCTTGGGATACTCCAGTTTGCCTAATCGTGGAGCAATAGTCACAGAAGTTTTGGATATGAAGGTTGGGATCTTCTGTGGCATTGATCCAAATTGATTTCTTTCTATTAAATTGATGAAGGCAGGTTTGATTTCGAAGTTTTGAGCTGTAATTTGAGGTGTAGCGATACCTTTTGGAAGTGTATCTGCGGTGGGTTTAGAATGGTCGGAAAGTCGAACCATTTTTGCTTGCGAAGATGAAGATGGAATGTTGGTTGAAAGTTGATTGATTTTTTGAAATGGGGATGAGAATGGATCTTCTTCTCTTTCAAGATTAGGTAAGATATCCGAGCATTTCTCACGAATACAATCTAAACTTGAAATGTCAGAAGCTTTTGAAATTTCGTTGAATAGCTTTAATTTCCTACGCAGAGTTCTTTCTAGTTCGGGGTCGAAAGGAATAGGGGTCCCTAGTCTAGAAGATCTGGGCATAAGATAGAAAAGCTAAGATGAAAAATCAAGAGAGGTCTAAAGGAATTTGAGTTCCTAAAGACTAGATAAAACTAATCGTGATTAAAATCACAATAAAAAGGAAACCTAAACCGTGCTCCCCGGCAACGGCGCCAAAATTTGATCGTGCCTGTCGCAAGCCCGATACAAAGATAAATTACCCAGACTAGGCTAATAACAAATTAATGTAATTAGGGAAGTAGGGGTCGATCCTCAGGGAGATGGTGTTCCTATGGATTGTGAATCGTCTCACAATTGAGTTTTATCTAATGATTTTCTGGGTTTTGGATTTTGTGATGTTTAAACTAACGAAATGCATAAATAAGAACAAAATAAAAACAAACTAGAATGAAAACAATAAAGCAAATGATAAATTAACAATAATGAGAAGCATCTAGGGAAATAGGTTCACACATGTAGATTGACATATTGATGAAATTGGATTTAGGATATGCAAATAATTCATTGAGCGTTCGTAAGAATGGTGTGTTCATTACAATCATAGATCAGATGGTCTAGCAGGCTTTTAGTGCGATTTATTAGGTCTTAATCCACTATGTCATGCTTTGTCTATTCAATTCCTGTATATCTACCTTGGAAAAGAATTCCACACTAGTCAATGATTGTGATCAAGAATCGTCAACTATCGTTAAAGTCCAAACATGCATAGACACAATGTTTTAAAAGCACAATTTCCTTTATCCAATTATCATCTTTTAATCAATCTAACATGGCTACCCTACACCCTAGAAAGGTGACTACTCACTCATGGTTATGTTGATATTAACAATGAAAGTTAAGATAAGCATATTTAGTTGATTTTGACAATAATTTAGACTCTCTATGTGGCGATAATAACGACGCTATATGACAATCTAAGAAATGAAACTGCGATTATAACAATATGAAAATGAATCTAAATGATATAGAAAATGACAATCAAATGGAAAGTAATAAAGAACAATAAACAAAGGATAAATTAGGAGTACCTAGGTGACGATCAACGATGAAAGCGATAACAATAATAGAAATCCCTTGCATAGAAATACCGTACTTTGAATTACAACTCTTGAACCCAACAAAGTAGATACAAAGATTGAAATTCTTATTGAACTACACTAATGTTTTGATAGAAAATGGACAGAAATAAACTAGAAACAAAAGACAAAAGAAGAAGATAAACTAAACTAGAAAGACTAAAACTAAAGAGAAAACTAATAAGAAGATTGTATGAAATCTAGGATTAGATTGTGTAAGATAGTGTGTGAGAGTGTGTGAGGCTAGAGCATCTATTTATAGTATTAGGGTTTCGTGGAGAAGAGGTCGGGCATTAAATACATAGGGCAAATTTAGGAAGAAGGAGCCGCAATGCTTGGAGCAGCACACATCCCCGATCGGGTACACACTTACCCGATCGGGTAAGTCGTCTTCTGGAAAGCTCTTGACTAACGCTTCATCTTCCTTCGCTTTGACTTGACTTACAACATCCCCCTTGACTTATACAATCGGGTTTGTTGATAAGGTATGATGTAAAGCGATGAATTCTCCCGTCTAATTGATTGGTCTTCCGACAACTACGAAACCGTCTCCGCTTCTTCTCTCTCTTAAGTTAGTGAACCTTCTTGAAACGCCTTACACATGGTCAAGCTTTCTTCTTTGAATCGTCGGGTTCTAGGCAAATGCTCGGGAATATAGAAAAAGGGCGTAGAAACGTCACTTTTCCTACAAAACAAGTTAAAACACAGGAATTCGCCTAGAAGACGATATTAGCTCATAAAATGGCTTAACAGAGCACAAATTACATACAAAACCGAGCTAAACTGGGGGTTAAAATCATACAAATATTCACTTATCAAACTCCCCCAAGCTAAACCTTTGCTTGTCCTCAAGCAAATATAACAAACAATAACAGGACAAGGTTGCAAGCATTGGCTACTATACCATCAAGAAACAAATCTCAACATAAAGCTTTGGAAACATAATGAATCATAACCCAAAAGCAACGTGGGCAAGAATGATACATAAACATGGCTGAGATTTACATAACGGCGTAGCGCAAAGAATTTCACTACAGAATTTCGGCTCTTGCATGATCTTTTGACAAATGGACTCTCGCGGTACACTCGAACACTCATTGTATGTAAAAGGTGATTTCTTTATGTGTAAATGTTTTGAGTCACTCACCTATCTACGACTTATGAAAATGTGTCCGCAGTCTAATATGGTAAACAATTCAAAACACAAGTCAAAGATCACAATGCACATAGAAAAGAAGCCGAAATATAAGAAGAAGGCTTTGGGAAATGGGTGAAAGGTGGACAAATAGTTATGGTCATGTGAAGGTTAGAATGAGCTAGCAACTGACCAATGATAAATGAATACTCAATCCAAACTTTCGGTCAACTTCCCAGAAGACAAAAAACGATGAAGCCAGAAGTAACAATTTGGCTTATTCCACACGAAACACAAGAGTGAACTCCTTCTATATATTGACTTTTTTAGGAGATACTCACAACTTCTTCTTTTATTTCTTTTTTTTTTCCTTTCTTTTTCTTTGATTTTTCTATTTTTCTATTCTCTTTTTTTTTTTTTTTTTTTCCTTTTCTTTTTTTTTCTTTTTTTTTTTTTCTCTGAACACAACTCCGCTTCTTGAACTTTTTCGTTTTCCCAATTCACTTTGACAGATAAGAACAAATCTTCTCAAAAGAGCACCCACACACCATAGTCTAGCTACTAGCTCAAAAGGTAGGCAGTTTTTGTTTGTAGCTATTATTTTGTGAAGCAATTGTATGAAGGGGCTAATTTTGAGGGGTAAATTAAAGTGAAAAAGGCTTCAAATCTTAGTGAATCATGAATGCAATGCTTATAGAAATGAAATGAGAACCATACTTATACGTTTTGACATGACACACATCACAAGGAGAACTACACACACCTAGATGAGACTGGGTATGGATGTACCAGTCTAAGGAGGTTCTACCTTACAATATATGTAGTTTGCCAAATGTCAAGATCAAGCGGACTCATCTATAGATTCATTCCATGCCTACTGTGTACAAGACTTCCCCATGTATGCAAAATTCAATAAATATTGAATCATTATCTTCTGAAAGCTCTAAGTTTGGGAAATGTAACATGATAGCATAGTAAACAAGCAAGCAAAGCATGAAAAGCATTCAATTGTGTTCATAATTTTTTTTTTAAATTTTCTCAAAAATCTTCTCTTTCTTTTATTCAAAATTTGAAAAATGATAAACTAAAATGCAAAATGGGAAAATGCAATCCCTCCCCCAAGCTAAACATCACATTGTCCTCAATGTGAGCACAAAAGCTAAATATGCAATGAGATGCTTAATGGGAAGAAAGGAAAAATGAAAGAAGAATGAAGCTTACTAGTCAGCGCGGACTCCCCCAAGCTAGTCTTTTGGACTTGACAAGGAAGGTCTTCAGAGATTCTTCAAAAACTCTTTCATCTGCAAAGAAATCTAACAAAACAACGTAAAAGGGAAAAACAAAAATAAAAATGCAAAAAAGGAAAAACACGGGTTGCCTCCCGAGAAGCGCTTGTTTAACGTCTTGCCCGACGAATTTTTCTATGAAATCATTGGGTTGGGGATGGACGCTCCGTATAGACAATATCTAAACATCCGATGATAGAATTGCTATAGTAGAGTTTCAGTCTGTGTCCATTAACTTTGAATTTCTCACCATTGCTAGTCATGAGTTCCACATAGCCGTACTTGCTCACATATGTGACAGTGAACGGTCCAGACCATCGGGAACGAAGTTTTCCCGGAAAAATCTTCAGACGGGAGTTGAAAAGAAGTACTTGGTCACCGACATTAAATTCTTTCTTAATTATCCTATTGTCGTGCCAACGCTTCGTTTTTTCCTTATAGATCCTAGAATTCTCATAAGCTTGTAAACAAAATTCCTCCAACTCATTGAGTTGCAAAAGTCTCCTATCAGCGCTAAGCTTAGTATCTAAGTTAAGTTCTTTGATAGCCCAGTAAGCTTTGTACTCTAACTCGACAGGAAGATGACATGCCTTTCCATAAACCAATCGATAAGGAGATGTTCCAATCGGGGTTTTGAAAGCTGTGCGATAAGCCCATAAGGTGTCATCGAGCTTATTACTCCAATCAGTTCTAGATTTTGAGACTACTTTCTGAAGAATTGTTTTCAACTCTCTATTTGAGACTTCTACTTGACCGCTGGTCTGAGGATGGTAGGCTAATCCTCGTCTGTGATACACACCATATTTAGCAAGCAGAGTATCTAACTGCTTCTCTCCAAAATGAGTTCCTCGATCACTAATCACGGCTCTGGGTACACCAAAACGTGGAAAGATGATCTTCTTAAATAGCCGTATCACAGCTCTAGCATCATTAGTGGGAGTGGCAATTGCTTCTACCCACTTGGAAACATAGTCAACAGCGACTAGGATATAACTATTTCCGTTAGAAGAAGGGAATGGTCCTTGATAGTCAATACCCCAGAAATCGAATATTTCAACTTCTAATATGCCGTTTTGAGGCATTTCATGTCTCTTGGATATTTGACCCATTCGTTGACAAGCGTCACAAGCCATAACAAAGTCTTTTGAATCTTTAAACATCGAGGGCCAGAAAAACCCCGATTGTAAGACTTTGGCTACGGTCTTGGACGGACCATGATGACCACCATAAGCAGATGAGTGGAATCCTTCTAAAACTCCTTTAACTTTCCATTGGGGGATACATCGTCTATAAAGACCATCAGAACACTGCTTAAAAAGATAAGGTTCATCCCAAACGAAGAATTTTGCATCATGCAAAAATTGTTTCCTTTGGTTATAAGAAAGGTCAGAAGGTAGCTGTCGACTGACAAGAAAATTGGCCATATCAGCATACCAAGGAGAAGAGTCAGTAATCGCCATTAATGAATCATCAACAAATGAGTCATTAATTTGTGTTGGCAATCCTATTTCAGTCACCCTTATCCTTGAAAGATGGTCAGAGAGTACATTTTCTGCTCCTTTCTTATCCCGAATCTCTAGATCAGATCCATCGGATAAGTCGAGGTTTTGCCTCTTTCTTTGAAAGCAGATATTTTAAAGCAGCGTGGTCAGTGTAAACAATGACTTTCGATCCTATAAGGTAAGAACGGAATTTTTCTAAGGCATAGACAATGGCAAGAAGTTCTTTTTCAGTAGTGGCATAGTTGATTTAGGCAGGATCTAATGTTTTACTAGCATAGTAAATAGCATGAAGGAACTTTTCCTTTCTTTGCCCCAAAACAACTCCAACGGCATAATCACTCGCATCGCACATAAGTTCAAATGGAAGATTCCAATCAGGTGACTGGATTATAGGTGCAGTGATTAGAGCGCGTTTGATTTTGTTGAATGCCTCAAGGCATTCCTTCGTGAAATTAAAAGGCGCATCCTTAAAAAGGAGCTCAGTCAGGGGCTTGGCTATTTTAGAACAATCTTTAATAAACCGTCGGTAGAAACCGGCGTGGCCAAGGAAACTCCTGATTCCTTTTACATTAGCAGGTGGTGGCAGTTGTTCAATAACTTGGATCTTAGCTCGATCTACTTCAATACCTCTTTCAGAAATGATGTGTCCTAAAACTACACCTTCGTTCACCATGAAGTGACACTTTTCCCAGTTGAGAACAAGGTCGACTTCTTCACAGCGTTGCAATACCTTGGATAGATTTGTCAAACAATTATCAAAGAAAATGCCATAGACGATAAAGTCGTCCATGAATATCTCCATGATAGTCTCAACAAAATCGGAAAAGATACAAGTCATGCAACGCTGGAAAGTTGCAGGTGCATTACACAAGCCAAATGGCATTCGGCGATAAGCAAAAGTGCCATAGGGACAGGTGAAGGTGGTTTTCTCTTGGTCCTCAGGGTGGATAGGAATTTGGAAAAATCCTGAGTAACCATCTAGATAACAGAAATATTTGTGGCAAGCTAACCTCTCTAACATTTGATCAATGAAGGGCAGAGGATAGTGATCTTTTCTAGTTGATTGATTCAACTTTCTGTAGTCAATGCACATACGCCATCCCGTCACAATCCTTATGGGGATGAGTTCATTCTTTTCATTCTTGACTACTGTTGTTCCTCTTTTCTTGGGAACAACTTGGACAGGGCTAACCCATTTTGAGTCAGAAATTGCATAGATTATGCCAGCATCTAGTAATTTCATAACTTCAGCTTTAACTACTTCTTGCATGTTGGGATTAAGACGGCGTTGACCTTGAACACAAGGTCTTTGGCCTTCTTCTAAGTTAATTCTATGCATGCAAAAGTCGGGGCTTATGCATGTGAGGTCTTCAAGTTTATAGCCTATTGCCTTTTTATGTTTTCTCAAAACAATCAATAGTGAGTTTAACTGATTTTCATCAAGAAGAGCACTCACTATGACCGGGCAATATTCAGACTCATCTAAAAAAGCATATTTTAGATTTGAGGGAAGAGGTTTAAGTTCAGGTTTATGTACTTCTGCCTTGGCAGGAGCATCAATTAAGCTTATGACCTCCCTAACTTCTTCAGGCGGTATCTCTTTACCAGTCAAGTCCCTTTCCAGCTCACTGATCTCAAAATTGTCGTTCTCAGAGATATCCTCTAACAATAAAATTGCTTCTAAAGGATCCTCAATTATTGATGGATACAGAGATTCATCAATGATTGAGTCGACAATGTCAAGAAAACAGCAAGGCTCTTCAAGCATAGGGCTCTTCATCGCACTGTTTAAGTTGTAGGTGACTTTATCATCACCTACTTCTAATGTCAATTTTCCATTCTTGACATCGATTACTGCTCCCGCAGTGTGTAGAAATGGTCTTCCTAATATGATAGGGATTTGCGAATCTTCAGCCATATCTAACACTATAAAATCGACTGGAATGAAAAACCTCCCTACTCTAACAGGTACATCCTCTAAAACTCCCATAGGTTGTTTTAGAGAACGATCTGCCTTTTGCAGGGTGATACTTGTGCATTTCAGAACTCCCATATTCAATTTTTTGCAAATGGAATACGGCATAACGCTTACACTAGCACCTAGATCGCATAAAGCTTAATCAATAGTGTAGGTGCCTATAGTGCAAGGTATAGAGAAACTACCAGGATCCTTTAACTTAGGAGGGGACTTATTTTGCAATAACGCACTGCATTCAGCGGTGAATGCGATGATTTCAACATCATCTAGAGTCCTCTTCTTTCTTAGAATATCCTTCATGAATTTCGTGTAAGAAGGGATTTGAGTGATTAATTCAGTGAAGGGAACCGTTACTTGGAGGTTTTTGACAACTTCCATGAATTTACCGAACTGGGTTTCCTTATGATTTCTCCTCAAACGTTGGGGAAATGGAACTTGAATTTTGATGGGTTCCTTTTCAAGTTCATCCTTCTTTTCACGTTTTTCCTCCGCTTCCTTAGCGGCGGATGGTTGGGTTTCTTTTTGGCTTTCTACTGGTGAAGGCTCAACTGTTGGTTCTTTGAGTTGCTGAGGTTCCGTATAAGTGGTACCACTCCTAAGGGTGATAGCATTTGCGGTGTCCCTCGGTTGTTCACCATGAGGTGGGAGTTGGTCTTGTTTTCTTTGGGTAATAGAGGTAGCCAATTGGGCCATTTGAGTTTCAGGCATCTTAATGGCAGCATCTTTAGCTTGATCACTCTTTTGAAATTGAGCAAACATTGAATCCTGTTTTTTAACAACTTGCAGAAGCATAGATTCAATTTTGCTCAAACTTGAGTCATTTGGCTGGCCTTGATTTTGAGGTGGTTGGTGTTGAGGTTGATTTTGGTATGGTTGATTGAAGTTAGGGTTGGAATGAAGGTCTATGGTTTTGAAAAACAGGTGGATTGTAAGGCTTTTAATGGTGTGGTATGAATGGTTGTTGAGTTTGTTGGTGGGGATTTTGAACATTGGTACTTTTGTAGGACAAAAACGGGTGGTTTTTTGTGTTTTCGTTATAGAAGTTTGAGAAAGCGTTGCCTTGCCTACATCCTTGATAAGTATTGACTTGCTCTATTGAACTTCTACATTCTTGAAAACTATGCCCTCCAATCCCACATGTCTCACATACCACTACGTGGTTAGTGACGTTGATATGTTCCTTGGATTGGGAAGAGCTTCCTACTTGTTGCTGCAGAAGGGCTAATTGGGCTTCCAGGAGTGCTACTTTACTTGAATCTTCCTGCTTGGCTTTGAGTGGCATAGCACGCGAGTTGCTATACTGAGAATCGTGGATTGCCATTGACTCGATAGTCGCACTAGCTATCTCTACATCGATTTGATCGAAACGATCATTGTTAGCGGAGTCGAGGATACGACGCGATTCGCCACAACAACCGTTGTAGAATGTGATAGCCAGGAACCATGAATCAAGGCCATGATGAGGGCATTCTCTTTGTAATTCTTTGTACCATTCCCATGCCTCATAAAGGCTTTCGTCGCCTCTCTGACGGAATCCAGTAATTTGACTTCGTAAGAGTGAGGTTCGTTCTGGTGGGAAGTACTTTTGATAGAAAGCAAGAGCTAGACCATCCCAGTCGACTATTCCTAAGGCAACTCGGTCAAGACTATTGATCCAGAGTTTTGCCTTTCCTCTTACAGAGAAGGGAAAGAGCATTTCCCTAATCTGTTCTTGGGATACTCCAGTTTGTCTAATCGTGGAGCAATAGTCACAGAAGTTTTGGATATGAAGGTTGGGATCTTCTGTGGCATTGCCACCAAATTGATTTCTCTCTATTAAATTGATGAAGGCAGGTTTGATTTCGAAGTTTTGAGCTGTAATTTGAGGTGTAGCGATACCCTTTGGAAGTGTATCTGCAGTGGTTTTAGAATGGTCGGAAAGTCGAACCATTTTTGCTTGCGAAGATGAAGATGGAATGTTGGTTGAAAGTTGATTGATTTTTTGAAATGGGGATGAGAATGGATCTTCTTCTCCTTCAAGATTAGGTAAGATATCCGAGTATTTCTCACGAATACGATCTAAACTTGAAATGTCAGAAGCTTTTGAAATTTCGTTGAATAGCTTTTATTTCCTACGCAGAGTTCTTTCTAGTTCGGGGTCTAAAGGAATAGGGGTCCCTAGTCTAGAAGATCTGGGCATAAGATAGAAAAGCTAAGATGAAAAATCAAGAGAGGTCTGAAGGAATTTGAGTTCCTAAAGACTAGATAAAACTAATCGTGATTAAAATCACAAGAAAAGGAAAACTAAACCGTGCTCCCCGGCAACGGCGCCAAAATTTGATCGTGTGTACACCCAGAATGTACCCTATTTTCTAGTAGAAAATTTACGAAAATCTTTTCAGCAAATTAAGTTTTAATTATAATTTGAGTTCCGAGTCGAATTAGGAATTCGAGGTCGTATTTGGAATTTCTGTGAGATTTCATAGAAATCCCGTCTTAGGCGGAGTTTGAATTTTCTGACTTTGAGTCGAGTTTGACTTTTCTTGACTTTTGAGTCGAGTTTGACTTTTCTTGACTTTTGAGTCGAGTTTGACTTTTCTTGACTTTTGAGTCGAGTTTGACTTTTCTTGACTTTTGAGTCGAGTTTGACTTTTCTTGACTTTTGAGTCATTTTTGACTTTTGTTGACTTTTGAGTCGTCTTTGACTTTTCTTGAATTTTAAGTCGTCTTTAACTTTTCTTGACTTTTGAGTCGTCTTTGAATTTTCTTGACTCTTAAGTCGACTTTGACTTTTGTTGACTTTTCCCCATAAATATCTCATACTCCCTTAATCTTTTTCATTCACCACAAACACAAACTCATTACTTCTTCCTTAAGCAAAATTCCAAACCCTTGTTTCCCTCTTTGAATTCGATCTTTGAATCACCGTATCTCCTTCGTTTCTTATTGGAATTCACGTAAGTTCGTCTTATTCTTCCCCTCTTAGCTTCCTCTATCCGTATTGGTAATAAAATTACCGTCTTTCTCGCTTTTTAAATTATCCGTCTTTCTCAAGGTGAAGTAGATTCATCTTATATTGCCTAATTGTAGGTGGAGACTACTAGGAAAGCTTAGTAACCGTTTAAAGACGCGTAAAGGTAACGGTGAAGGGTTACTCGGTATCATTTACGGGTTTTGCATGCTTTATATGTTAGAAATCGTATTTGGAATATGATTAGAAGCTTAGGAATCATGTTATGATTTATGATTGTTGTTATTTGATGATTGTTGATGATGAATATTGATTGTTGATAATTATTAGAAGTGAATTAGGAGAATTGAAAATGATAGGAATGGTGTTGGTTGTTCTCGGGTAGAATGGGGTTCCTGGCCGAAGGACCGGCAGCCGGTCTAGTGCCCGGCGGGGAATTTCCTGCACCGACCCTTTTTCGTAGAATGATCATAACTTCTTCGTTACTTGCTTGTTTTGAGCTTGTGACCCCTCGTTGGAACCGTAAGAGGATAAGCTATCACCTCGACTTGGAATTTCTGCATTCCCATATATAGAACTCTAGTTATGACCATTTGAAGTAGACCCTTGTTTTGATAGTTTCCAAACTTGTGATTTTTGTGTTTGTTAGTGTTGTGCTGTGAGCCGGGGTACCGGCCGCCTCCCTCTTGACCGGCCTGGAACACATTACCTTGTTTTCTATGATTTTTGGTTTTTGCCTTGTGCTCTGAGCCGGCCCACCGGCCGCCGGTCCAGTGACCGGCCTAGAACACGGCTGTGTTCTTTTCTTTTAAATTCTAAAACTCGTGATTTATAATAGTTCGCATGATCGGTTTATCGTATAATTTTACGTAATGTCTTATAATATTCATGTTTTGGATATATGATATCTCTTTCGCATGTATCACATGTTTTGTGACGGGTTTCGATATGTTCCCACTTTGAGTCGGTTTTTACAAATGAGTCGGTTTGAGCACTATTTTGTCTTGTGCTTTGTATTCTCATTCCCTTGGCTACCTTCCCGTTCGTAAGGCTGGAATGTCGGAACGGAGAGGTATCCTACTGCTTAATTGCATGTGTAGGGGGCATATGACGACGTTGTTGGGAGTTGAACGCTATGCGTTGATCGACCCGGCCGTCAAATGTTGTATACTTGCGAGGTGGTGTTATTTGCATGTAGCGTACCGCTTGTTATGAGGCTTGAGCTCTTTTCCGCCTCTTTCGTGAATTGATCTACCGAATTTGGGGGTACTCGGCGTTTATTTTTGTAAGACCGAGTCTTGGATGCGAAACGTCATCGCGTGTCGAATCGGAACATGATTTATTCCGAGAGTCTGGCCAGATTTAGACTAGGACCGTATTATTATCGTCGTCCTACCAGGAGGAAATTAGTCTACATATACGAAATGAATTGAATCGTGTATGCGTTCAGGGAAATGTCTTATCCCGTGGATGCCTTTTAATCATAATTGCCATGTACACGGTGCTAGTGCGTTTCATTTACCGTGAGAGATGTCGTCTTGTGTCGTTGTTTTTGAATGCGTCGATTCATGATATTATCTGGTCTCATTCGCATTGATTGGACACCGTCATTGTCTTGGTTCGTTATGAATTGGATGATTATAGTTGGATTATTGTGATCATCGCATGACTGACTTGGTTTGTCTGTCCTCGAGTCTATCTTATCCAATCGTATTTTTCAGCTAACGGTGAGATTGCAAGCCCTAGTGAGGTATTCGGTTGCCCTAAGGAGTGTCTTCCCCGAGTCTTTGAATAACATGATGATTCGGTTTGTGCCTCTTATGTTTTATCATTATCTATAGGATTGCTATCTATCTTATCGTATCTCACATGTATATCTATACGTATGCATGCTCTACCTTTGTATCTTCTTTGATGTACGTTTAATGTGATATGGCTGGGAGAACCCGGAGTTACTCACCACTGATTGTGGCGTTCATGTTTTTCATGAATGAACAGGTTGCTTGCATGGATGGCTTTTTGCTTATGCTATTTTGGGTTCGGGTGTGAGCTAGCGGGCGTTGTCCCTGGATGAAATACCTCTAGACGTTGTTTAGCTAGTTGCTAATTACTTTGTCTTTTGTTAACACTTTGAGAGACTACGTCTCTTGTGGTATTTTTATTTAGTTTGTAATATTTTGACACTCCTCGTATTTTTCTATCTTGCATGTATAAAGGTTTTAAAATACCGTATTTTCCGCTATATAATTCACATGCTTGTATGTTTTATATTTCCGCATTCGCGAGGGTTGTCACAGTTGGTATCAGAGCTTTATCGCTCCCGACGCACACACGTGAACCCTTAACTTAAATTACTTGACCTTGAAATAATAAATGAGAGATGGGTAGACTTAAGGACCTAAGGTGGTAGTCTTTGGTGTACTTGATGTTTGTTAGGTTCTAACTTGTTTGTTGATTGTGTTGAGTGATGTTATGTTTGTTTGTATCTACCATCTTGAGGTGGATTATGTGTTACCTAGAAGAAGTATCCTCTACCGAAGATTTGAAGATTGACAAGCCTAATTGAAGTGTATTTCTTCCTCATCTATGAATTCTCTCGTCCTTAATGTATTATGCTCTCTTCCTTCTATCTAGGTGCTTCTTTCTTTTCCATCTTGTTTGCCTCTTGGAAATTACTCTTGATAGTTCCTCCATCTTACCATTGGTATCCTTACCTTCCTCTTGTAACATTTTTGTGGATGTCATACCCATTTGTTGGTGGTATATTATACTTGGTCGGAAGAACTTGAAATTTTGTGGAATATTAGTGTTTGCTAGAATGAATTTGTGATTTGAGGAAAATGGTGTAGATCTAAATTCACCCTATAATGATGATTGTTTGTAAATCTAAGGAAAGGTAGTAAGATAAGTTTGATGATTTTAATGCTTGATGCTTGTCATGACTATTGTGTGGACAGTTCATGGTTTTTAATGGTGTAAGGTTGAATGAGTTTACTATGACTTCTTAACTCATTAGTAATTTAGTCTTTTGGACTCAGAAGTTTAGTATTGTTTTGAAGACCATGCTTATGATAGGTCTAATTGGTGTAAATAAGAAGTTTTGAATGATATCTTGAGGTGCGAAATACTTTTGAGGTTAAGTGACGTCTTGTGGTTTCCTATTGTGTGTTTGTGAGTATAAGCTTGGTGGAAAAGCATTTGGCTATAGTTCTTGGATTAAAGGATGTGATCTTATCTTACGGTATCGGAGACTCGTTTGGAGTAGGAAGGTTTCGTTGTAAGTTGAACCATATTACTTGAGGATTATGATATGAGGTATGATGGAAATACCTTGGGACGTAAATGATGATGTTTGACGTGAGGTTGTACTTTGTTATTAATGAACTCGTGGGATATGATGTTGATAATGACGTTTTGTTCGGTGTTCTACCTTGTGGTCGTAGGAGTTGAAAAGAGATTAGTATGGAGAATTCCTTATTGGTTCTTCGGTTTTTGAAACCTTTGAGAGCGTGTCAAATTTTGGAATTTAGAGAATGTTACTATACTTGAGTTGCAATTCCGCAATTGGGAATCCGTGTTATATGAAGGGGCGGATGAATTGGGTTGTAATCGATTTGTTAAATCTAGGTGTACCTTACTTTGATGATTGTGGTACGATGGTCCCTTGTAAGAGACCTTTGCTTGGGATGAGTTGCTTTACTATCACCCTAAGTCTGAAAGGAGAAACTTTGTGGATTAAATCTTAAACCCTTACTCGTGCCATCATTCCTTTTCATTTCCATTCTTGAATGTTTTTGTCAAGATTGATCTTTAAGAAATTACAAGCTCGTACTTTCTTTCTTACTCAGATATCTTCGTAACTCTACTACCTGCTTTGTCTTTTCCTTGACCTCGTTATTTTCAGCGCTCCTCTCTTGTAATCTTGTGCCTTATTTATTCTCGTGTTCTCTTTGAGATTCCGTATCGTTTTCTATCTTGTTGCTGCTTCATCTTCCCTCTAGTGGATTGGATGTCTCGTTTGTTTGGCTTAGAGAATCAATGTCATGTATTTTGGGATTCTTTAGCTAGAATATATTTCTTTGGATTGAGTCAATTTCATGTTGTATTTGATCATGGGAAATAGGACTTAAGCTCTGGGATGGATCCTAATAGTGATGATGTATCCTCTCTTGGTGGCTTTAGTTTTTCGAGTTTGATGTGGTGTGTTAATTCGAAGTTCAAGTTTATTGGAATTATAGTTGTTTTGTTTATTATCATAATAGTTACCTTGGAGACCATTTGGGGATTAGATGTCTGTAAATGTTGGATTCTAAAAGAGACCTTGCTTTGGTAATTAAGACTGGTCACCATATTTTGAGGAATATTTTCATAAGTGAAGATCGATGCATCTTGAGTTATAGTTGAGCTGGATGATTTGAATAGTTGTATCATCGCCATGTCCTTGGCCATATAGGACTTGGAATTTGTAATTGATCTCTCTTGAGGTTTTGATGGTTTGTAAAAGAGAAATTTCTTTAAGTTTAGGATATTAAGCCTTGAAGTACTTTGAATCGAAGAATTGGAATGGTGAGCCCATTCATCTTATGATTGGTGGTAATTATGCTTTTCTAGATATAATTATTTATGCTTGTGGATTCGAGTGTAATAATTGACTGGACTAGGGATGTTCGAATACATTTAGGAATCTTTCATGTGGATTATTTAATTGTGGATTTTCCCTTGTCGATAGACCTTAGTTAATGCTAGTTGGATACTAGATATTCGGGTTCGTAGTTTGACCTGATGATTGTTAAGGATTTTGTAGAATCTAATGATTGAAAGCGGTTAAGGTATGACCGAGATGAGTTACATTCTTTTGAGGACTAGCTTATTATCGATGTTTGTGATGTTAATTGGATAAGCCCTTAGAATGATGTGGCTATAATTTGGGTTTGGTGAAAATGCCCGAGAAATTGACTATGATGACTTTTGTATTTGAGTGGAGTGTTTGGTTCTTAGGCTTTCTTCCCCTTTTGAGCAATTGCTTTGTCGTTCATTTCTCCCTTTGCCTTTCAAATTGACGATTATTCAATTTGTTATTCTTTGGACATTGTCCTTCTTTCCGCTATTACTCGTTTCGATAAGCCTTCTTGTTTCTTTTTACTCGTTGTGTTTATCTTTTATTACCATGATTGTGAGTTTGATGTTCAAATTACTTTTATGTGTGTGCAATGTTTGGTTGTCTTGAGTGTACGAATTTAGAAAATTTTCAAATTTTCACGATGGATTTCACATTTATCCTTTTAAAAGAGTTTTAGAAATGAAATTTCTACTTTCATTTTTTCGAAAATGGATTTAGGTTGCTCTTATACTGGATTTTGCGTTTGGTTGGATGCTAGAACTTGTTATTGGAGACGTCTAATGATTGGTTCTGCACTTATCAACGTATGATTTAATTTTAATCTTGTCTTTACTTTGGAATGCTGGTGTTCTTGTGTGCACGACAAGAACAATTTCGTTCCACAGAAAAAGAGAGTTACTTTCGAAAACTTTTCCTATACCTTTTTGGAAAATGTCATGCTTTTGAAATACATTTCCTTGAAAATGTTTTGAATACCAATTTGGAGAAAACGAATTGGTCCTTATAACTTTTCTTTTCTACTCTCAAGTTTCGAGGACGAAACTTTTTAAAAAGGTGGGGTGATTGTAACACCCGGAAATGTACCCTATTTTTCTAGTAGAAATATTTTACGAAATCTTTTCAGTAAATTTAAGTTTTAAATTACTTTTTATGTTTGAGTCGAATTTAGAATTTCCGAGTTCGTTTTGGAATTTCTGCGAGATTCCATGAAAATCCCGTCTTAAGGCGAGTTTGACTTTTCTTGACTTTTGAGTCGAGTTTGACTTTTCTTGACTTTTGAGTCGAGTTTGACTTTTCTTGACTTTTGAGTCGAGTTTGACTTTTCTTGACTTTTGAGTCGAGTTTGACTTTTCTTGACTTTTGAGTCGTTTTTGACTTTTGTTGACTTTTGAGTCTTCTTTGACTTTTCTTGAATTTTAAGTCGTCTTTAACTTTTCTTGACTTTTGAGTCGTCTTTGAATTTTCTTGACTCTTAAGTCGACTTTGACTTTTGTTGACTTTTCCCCATAAATATCTCATACTCCCTTAATCTTTTTCATTCACCACAAACACAAACTCATTACTTCTTCCTTAAGCAAAAATCCAAACCCTTATTTCCCTCTTTGAATTCGATCTTTGAATCACCGTATCTCCTTCGTTTCTTATTGGAATTCACGTAAGTTCGTCTTATTCTTCCCCTCTTAGCTTCCTCTATCCGTATTGGTAATAAAATTACCGTCTTTCTCGCTTTTTAAATTATCCGTCTTTCTCAAGGTGAAGTATATTCATCTTTTTATTACCTAATTGTAGGTGGAGACTACTAGGAAGGCTTAGTAATCGATTAAAGACGCGTAAAGGTAACGGTGAAGGGTTACTCGGTATCATTTACGTGTTTTGCATGCTTTATATGTTAGAAATCGTATTTGGAATATGATTAGAAGCTTAGGAATCATGTTATGATTTATGATTGTTGTTATTTGATGATTGTTGATGATGAATATTGATTGTTGATAATTATTAGAAGTGAATTAGGAGATTTGAAAATGATAGGATTGGTGTTTGTTGTTCTCGGGTGGAATGGGGTTCCTGGCCGAAGGACCGGCAGCCGGTTCAGTGCCCGGCTGGGAATTTCCTGCACCGACCCTTTTTCGTAGAATGATCATAACTCCTTCGTTACTTGCTTGTTTTGGGCTTGTGACCACTCGTTGGAACCGTAAGAGGATAAGCTATCACCTCGACTTAGAATTTCTGCATTCCCATATCTAGAACTCTAGTTATGACCATTTGAAGTAGACCCTTGTTTTGATAGTTTCCAAACTTGTGATTTTTGTGTTTGTTAGTGTTGTGCTCTGAGCCGGGGTACCGGCCGCCTCCCTCTTGACCGGCCTGGAACACACTACCTTGGTTTCTATGATTTTTGGTTTTTGCCTTGTGCTCTGAGCCGGCCCACCGGCCGCCGGTCCAGTGACCGGCCTAGAACACGGCTGTGTTCTTTTCTTTTAAATTCTAAAACTCGTGATTTATAATAGTTCGCATGATCGGTTTATCGTATAATTTTACGTAGAGTCTTATAATATTCATGTTTTGGGTATATGATATTTTATTCGCTTGTATCACATGTTTCGTGACGGTTTTCGATATGTCCCACTTTGAGTCGGTTTTTACAAATGTTACGGTTTGAGCACTATTTTGTCTTGTGCTTTGTACTCTCATTCCCTTGGCTACCTTCCCGTTCGTAAGGCTGGAATGTCGGAAAGGAGAGGTATCCTACTGCTTAAATGCATGTGTTAGTGGGCATACGACGACGTTGTTGGGAGTTGAACGCTATGCGTTGATCGACCCGGCAGTCAAATGTTGTATACTTGCGAGGTGGTGTTATTTGCATGTAGCGTACCGCTTGTTATGAGGCTTGAGCTGTTTTTCCGCCTCTTTCGTGAATTGATCTACCGAATTGGGGGTACTCGGCATATATATTGTAAGCCCGAGTCTTGGATGCGAAACGTTTATCGCATGTCGAATCGGAAAATTGTGATTCAGAGAATCTGCCAGGTTAGATAGGAGCCGTTTTAATATCGTTCACTTACCAGGAGGAATGGTGGAAATTAGTGACATATACGAAAATGTAAGGCATCGTGTATGAGTTCAGGGAAAGGAAACGCTTTATCCCGTGGATGCCTTTTAATCATACTTGCCATGTACACGATGCTAGTGCGTTTCATTTACCGTGAGAGTTGTCGTCTTGTGTCGTCGTTATTTGAATGCGTGATTTCATGATATTATTCATGGTCATTGCATGATTGGACACCGCCATTGTCTTGGTTCGTGAATGGATGATTATATGTTGGATTTATTGTGATCATCGCATGACTTGACTTGGTTTGTCTGTCGAGTCTCAATCTTATCAATCTTATACCGCTAACGGTGAGATGCAAGCCCTAGTGAGCGTATTCGGTTGCCTAAGAGTGTCTTCCCCGAGTCTTTGAATAACAAGATGGATTCGGATTTGTGCCTCTTATGTTCTTATCATTATCTATAGGATTGCCTATCTATTCTTATCGTATCTCACATGTATATCTATATATGCATGCTTCTACTTTTGTATTTCCTTCTATGTACGTTTATGGTGATATGGCTGGGAGAACCCGGAGTTACTCCCCACTGATTGTGGCGTTCATGTTTTTCATGAATGAACAGGTTGCTTGCATGGATGGCTTTTTGCTTATGCTATTTTGGGTTCGGGTGTGAGCTAGCGGGCGTTGTCCCTGGATGAAACACCTCTAGACGTTGTTTAGCTAGTTGCTAATTACTTGTCTTTTGTTAACACTTTGAGAGACTACGGTCTCTGGTGTTATTTTTATTTAGTTTGTAATATTTTGACACTCCTCGTATTTTTCTATCTTGCATGTATAAAGGTTTTTAAAATACCGTATTTTCCGCTATATGATTCACATGCTTGTATGTTTTATATTTCCGCATTCGCGAGGGTTGTCACATCGTGCCTGTCGCAAGCCCGATACAAAGATAAATTACCCAGACTAGGCTAAAAACAAATTAATGTAATTAGGGAAGTAGGGGTCGATCCTCAGGGAGATGGTATTTCCTATGGATTGTGAATCGTCTCACAATTGAGTTTTATCTAATGATTTTCTGGGTTTTTGATTTTGTGATGTCTAAACTAACGAATGGCATAAAAACAAAATAAATACAAACTGAAATGAAAACGATAAAGCAAATGGTAAATTAACAATAATGAGAAGCATCTAGGGGAATAGGTTCACACATGTAGATTGACGTATTGATAAAATTGGATTTAGGATATGCAAATAATTCATTGAGCATTCGTAAGAATGGTGTGTTTATTACAATCATAGATCAGATGGTCTAGCAGGCTTTTAGTGCGATTTACTAGGTCTTAATTCACTATGTCATGTTTTGTCTATTCAATTCCTGTATATCTACCTTGGAAAAGAATTCCACACTAGTCAATGATTGTGATCAAGAATCGTCAACTATCGTTAAAGTCCAAACATGCATAGACACAATGTTTTAAAAGCACAATTTCCTTTATCCAATTATCATCTTTTAATCAATCTATCATGGCTACTCTACACCCTAGAAAGGTGACTACTCACTCATGATTATGTTGATATTAACAATGAAAGTTAAGGTAAGCATATTTAGTTGATTTTGACAATAATTTAGACTCTCTATGTGGCGATAATAATGACGCTATATGACAATCTAAGAAATGAAACTATGATTATAACAACATGAAAATGAATCTAATTGATATGAATAGAAAATAACAATCAAATGGATAACAATAAAGAACAATAAACAAAGGATAAATTAGGAATACCTAGGTAACGATCAACAATGATAGTGATAACAATAATAGAAATCCCTTGCATAGAAATACCGTACCTTGAATTACAACTCTTGAACCCAACAAAGTAGTTACAAAAGATTGAAATTCTATTTGAACTAAGCTAATGTTTTGATAGAAAATGGACAGAAATAAACTAGAAACAAAAGACAAAAGTAGAAGATAATCTAAACTAGAAAGACTAAAACTAATGAGAAAACTAATAAGAAGATTGTATGAAATATAGGATTAGATTGTGTAAGATAGTGTGTTTTTGTTGTGAGGCTAGAGCATCTATTTATAGTATTAGGGTTTCGTGGAGAAGAGGTCGGGCATTAAATACATAGGGCAAATTTAGGAAGAAGGAGCCGCAATGCTTGGAGCAGCACACATCCCCGATCGGGTACACACTTACCCGATCGGGTAAGTCGTCTTCTGGAAGCTCTTGACTAACGCTTCATCTTCCTTCGCTTTGACTTGACTTACAACATCCCCCTTGACTCTACAATCGGGTTTGTTGCTTAGATATGATGTAAAGCGATGAATTCTCCCGTCTAATTGATTGGTCTTCCGACAACTACGAAACCGTCTTTGCTTCTTCCCTCTCTTAAGTTAGTGAACCTCCTTGAAATGCCTTACACATGGTCAAGCTTTCTTCTTTGAATCGTCGGGTTCTAGGCAAATGCTCGGGAATATAGAAAAAGGGCATAGAAACGTCACTTTCCCTACAAAACAAGTTAGAACACAGGAATTCGCCTAGAAGACGATATTAGCTCATAAAATGGCTTAACAAAGCACAAATGACATACAAAACCGAGCTAAAGTGGGGGTTAAAATCATACAAATATTCACTTATCAGCTACTCCCTCTATTGCCAATTGGTTTTAGAGTGGAACCCCCTTGGGTTTATAAAGTGGACTGTCTCTCCTCAGTACGGGTTGGACCCAGGCCCGATTATGAAATTTAACATGAACCCATTTGCTTCAAATACTAACAAGTCTATTAAAAAATATCTATATCCACTTCATCATTTGGGAGCTATTCTAGCTAAGAATCTCTTCGATACCTATACCTCCCTCTTTTTTATGATTATATAGAGCTTTCTAACTTAGAAAAACATGTCTTCAATGGCCATCCTCGATTCCCCAAAGGAAATTTTTACAAAGCTTGTTAATCCTTTTTATAACACCCTTAGGCAGAAGGACACTAGCACTCCAAAAATTATGCATCCAAAATATCACAGAGTTTACAAGAAGAGCCATACTAGCAAAACTCAAGTAATTAGTAGACCAATGGGATATTTTGTCCTTAATTTTATCTAGTAAAGCCTGATACAAGTTATTTGCAATCCAAACATTAAATTAAGGTAATCCCAAATAGCGGAAAGGAAAATCACCTTCACAAAAGCCGGCGGTCTCCAAAATATATGGCCTTGAGCCCTGAAACTACCCCACCATACAAATCATCAAAGAAAGAGGGACACTAAGACACAACTTTAACAAATAAGAAATCTCCACTTGCAAACACAAGCAAATCATCAGCAAAAAGTAAGTGAGTAAGATTAAGCTGCACACATTTAGGATGATAAGAGAACCCATCCTACCTACGCTGTAATACTCCATATTCTTATACCTTGGTCCTCCGTCGAGTAAGGGGTACTCGACCGAGTAGTTGAGTCTGTTGCTTAGGCATGCTTCTGCCTGAGTGGCACTCGGCCGAGTGCAGTGTACTGGGCCGAGTGTCTTTTGCACTCGACCGAGCGCACCGGTCTGACAGGTTTTTCGAGCGGTTTTTAATTTAGAAGATTAAGTGGTTATATATTAATTCCGTCAGTTCTTAGAACATATTGTAAACCCTAATTTCTCTCTAAACACTCTTAATCACCTTAATACATTGCCAAACTTGTAGATAATCTCTTTACTAGTCCATCTTTGTTTGTGCTTTAATCTATCGTAAGTCCTAATCCCTAATTCCTTGGTGTTGTCTCTTGGGTATGATTGTTATAACCCTAATATGAATCAGGGTTTAGTTTGGGTAATTATGATTGATTGTTGATTCTATATTATTTTATGGTTGTTAAGAGGTGAATACATAGAAGATCATTTCTAGCCTTGCGTTGTCATATATTGCGGATTTGCTTTGAAGTAGGGTTTTCTTACATAGTTTTTTCGTAAGTTGATTGATGTATGCTATTGTTGATGATGATATAATTGATGTTGGTTATTGACAGGGTTATCGCATACCCTAATCAAAGATAAATAACCCAAACTAGGCTAACAACAAATTAATGTAATTAGGGAAGTAAGGGGTCGATCTCGGGGAGACGGGAGATACTTGTGAATAGTTATGGTTAGAACTCTATTTTGTACGATTGGCAAATGTTTGTCACTAATTAATAAATGCTATAATAAAAATGATAACAATAAAGAAAATGATCTAGGGATCGGGGTTCACATGCTAATCATTTTAAAAGCAAAGTTGATTACGGGTTTAGAAAAATCATAGTTGTCCAAGTCTTTAAATGGTATATTCCTTTCGGATTCATACCGACTTTTTAACGGGTCCTAACGTCTTTTCAGCCTTGCTAGGTCATTAAATTATTCTTGCCAGTCCTTTAATTTTCATCTCGACTCTCGCCCTTGAGACGGAAATTGACAAGTATAAACAATTGATTAAAGCCTTAAATCAAAGTTTATCATGAGAATCAAACAAGAAATAGATACAACTAAAACAATATCCCAAATGAGCACCCAAACACAAACGGTATAACTACTAACTTAACAAGGTAGGCAATATTTTTACATGTAGCTAATGAAATGTGAAACAATGTGAAAAGGGGCTAAGTTTAGGCAATGGATTCAAAGTGAATGGCTTCAAATGCTTTTTAAATCATGAATGTAATGCTCACTAGAAATGGAAGGAAAACCATACTTGTGCGTTTTTGATGTGACGCAAATCATAAGGAGAAACTACACACACCTAATTGGGATCGGGTATAGATGTACTGATCACTGGAGGCTCTACCTTACCGTATATGTAGTTTGCCAAAGTCAAGATCAAGCCTAATAAGTCTAAAATCAATCCCTCACCCACTGTGTACAAGACATCCCCATGTATGCAAAATCCTGTCAAAAGCGTGAAACATTGGCTAAAAAGCTACAATAAGGGAAATGCATTGAGGAATGACATTATGCACAACACAATTGGGTGGACAAAACACACAACTTTTATTAATTTTTTTTTTAATTTTTTGATTTTTTTGGATTTTTCAAATTTTTCAAATTCAATAAACAACTAGACTAAATAAACAACGACACAAACTCAATCCCTCCCCCAAGCTAGAATAACACATTGTCCTCAATGTGCGAAACGGGTTTAAGCGCAGAAAACACAAAGAAGGACAACATAACCAACAAAGGAATGGGGGACGACTCAACAAAATGGTAAAGAAAGAAAAGAAAACATACAACCGTGCAGCAACTCCCCCAAGCTAGCTTGAAAACGGGGGCAAAGTACAACCCAAGCACCAAAGTACCTGTGATGAACAAGCTACTACAATACTAGATAAAATTATTGTCTTATTGTCAAAGCTATTAAAACCAAAACCAAATGAATTATTTAAAAATTAACATTAATAAATTGTCCAACAAAAATATAATAAAACACGGGTTGTGTGACACCCTCGAATTTGCGGAAAGATAAACAAGTAATTTAAATAAATAAAAGATCAGAATACGTTTTTAATAGGTTCACTTTAGTGAAAATCGGTAAAATTTTAAAACCGGAACCTACCATTAAATATATTCATCATAACAAAGGTGTCTTAAAGAAAAAGGTTCATAACAAAAAGGAAATAATATTATACATAAGAAGTATCTAAAACGGGAGACATATCTCCCTAATAAATACGAAAATAAAAGAGTGTATTAAATAATACAATCCTAAGAACCGAATTTAGGACCAAGGTAATACTTAACTCGCTAGCTCGTCAATGTACCCAAGCATGCATCACAAACCTGTCGACCGCATTAAATGTAAACACGGAAGCCACAGTCAGTGGGGAGTAACTCCGAGTTCTCCCAGCCACGAAATGTCGAGTTTAATAAAACATGAATAACATAAAAGAGATGTATATGGAAAATACAAAGCCTTAAAATATACGATATGCTTTTCATGTAATGAAATAAATAACTAACATATAACCTAGCATATGACGGCTAAGCTACTCATGCAAGCGATCATGTGAATCAGTTAACAACCGGTAATCCAAACTCTATCAATCCTAGCCGGCGTGCATCTCACCTTCTAGAACTCATAGAATCATACAAACATGAAAGACCAATACTTCTACAAACAGGCATAAGTTCTTAGCACCGTCAATAGTCATCTGTAACTCGAGGCTATACCACAAGGTAGGAAAACATCCTAGTCCTAGAATG
>JAIUZE010074133.1:0-17548 GCA_022085475.1 Heliosperma pusillum | reverse complement strand
GCAAGCCCTAGTGAGGGTATTCGATTGCCTAAGAGTGTCTTTCCCGAGTCTTTGAATAACATGATGGTTTCGGATTTGATTTCCACATGATCTTATCATTATATATTGGATTGCCTATCTAATATTATTGTAACTCACATGTATATCTATATATGCATGCTTTTACTTTTGTATTTCCTTATATGTACGTTTAAGGTGATATGGCTGGGAGAACCCGGAGTTACTCCCCACTGATTGTGGCGTTCATGTTTTTCATGAATGAACAGGTTGCTTGCATGGATGGCTTTTTGCTTATGCTATTTTGGGTTCGGGTGTGAGCTAGCGGGCGTTGTCCCTGAATGAAACACCTCTAGACGTCGTTTAGCTAGTTGCTAATTCTATATCGAAAATACCCCATCTATTTCGAAAATACCCCATCTATTTCGAAAATACCCCATCTATTTTGTAAGATCACTTTTACTTGTTAACCTTTTGGAGACTCCGTCTCTTTGTTACTTTCCGCATGTGGTGTGGTATAATTCGTACTTTAGTTTGTAATATATGACACTCCTCGTATTCTTTCCTTGCATGTATAAAAGTTTTTAAAACTTCATATTTCCGCTATATAATTCACATGCTTGTATGTTTTATCTTTCCGCATTCGCGAGGGTTGTCACAGATCTAATTATTATTAGTATTATTAATATTAGTATTATTATTATTATTATTATTATTACTACTATTATTGTTATTATTATAACTAAACGAAATATAACCAATTATTATTATTTTAACTATTATTTTGTAATTAATCGATCTAATATAATGATATTATTAGAATTAATATTAATATTATTATCATTATTATTAACAGATTTATTATTATTATTATTAGTTGTATTTTCATTATTATTATTATTATTATTATTGTTGTTGTTGTTGTTGTTGTTGCTCTTGTGGTTGTGGCTGTTAATCCATGATGTTGAGCTATTGTTGTTGTTGTTGTTGCTCTTGTGGTTGTGGCTGTTAATCCATGATGTTGAGCTATTGTTGTTGTTGTTGTTGGTCTTGTTGTTATTGTTGTTGATTTAAGACGCACAAAAATAGAAACAAGCTTATCTGTTGATTAAAGACAAAAAACACATAAAAATGTAGTTCGTTAAAGATTATTTAAAGTATAAAATAAACGAGTACTGACCTCAAGGCCGGACATATATTTGTCCTTAAGCTTTTTCTTCATTTCTTCATCGTCCGAGTTTAAATCATGTCGTGAAAGTAATGTGTTTAGCCAAACCATCTCCATTTTTGCTTTTGTTTTTATAATTTTTAGATTTTCTATTTGCAAATCAGCCTCTAGCCTTCTTTGTCTATGTTCAGTTAGCTTATCTGCGGAGACCTTACTTGCCTCAATCCGTGATAAATCCTCTGCACTAAACATAGACGTAGACTCGGTCACGGGTGCTTTATCATTCCTTTTCTTTTTTGCTGCCTCCCGTCCTTCGAGTCGGTTATTTAGGTCTCCTTGAACATTAAGACTAGACGGGGTTGTGACATTACAATTAGGCGGTGTAGATAGATTGACACTAAAAGGACTAGAATCCATCTCCGACCTTGACCTTTTTGAACCCGACGTACTTACGTCTTTATTTACACCAAGTTGTTGTTTTTGTATACTCCACTTTTGGTGTTTACTCATGACATTAATAAATACATTAAAATCAACAAAATCGTTACCATCGTTCGCCTTACGAAACAATTTTTGCGCTAATTAAATGTCGTCTTCAATGTTAGTGCCACTTGCCGGTGGTCGATTTAGAACTTGACCGTAGCACCCAACCCATTTGTTGACTAGGGTATTTAGTCGTCTAAAACGACTATTCATAGCCTCGACACTCTGAATCCCGAGTTTATTTTGATTTCTATTTTCAACCCGAGCTTGTTCATAGAACTCGTATACGGAATTCCATCGTGTGAAAGAATTTGTATTTTTACCAAATATTGAGTCGGTGCTACTTAAACACCAAGCGGACATAAGAGCTTCATCCTCTTTCTCGTTCCAACTTCAACCATCCATTTTTGAAGCGGATTGATCTTTTTTTTATGGTAATGTGTTTTTTGATTTTTTGGAACAATAAAGAGGGGTTTCCGCTATAAAATCTTGAGTCAGGAGTTGAGACAACATTGGATTACCAAAAATATCTAGATTTTGGATGTTAGCGTTACCGGAGACTATTTCTGTAAAAGTAGGAATATAATTTGGAGTACTTTGATTTAAATTGGAAATTGGACTTTCTTGTGATGTGTAATTATCATTATCATAACTTAAAAAATCAAAATTATTTAAATTCATTATGTAAAATACTTTATGGGATAATTTTTGATAAGTTTTTGGGTAACTTTTTTATGTTTGTAAAATATTTTTTGTCTAAGATTATAAAAGTAATTTTTTTTGCTGTAATTGTATGAAAATGGATCTCTTTTTATAGCCTAAAATAAAACAAATTTACTGTTTTTTCTAGTTAATAATATTTTAATATGTTCAGTTAATAATTAAATTTTACATTTACTATATGTATTTATTATTTTCAATTAATTGTGCAGTTGGATGTTGGATGCTAGTAAGTGGGAGTTAGAACTTGCAGTGAAGTGATGAGGAAGCTCCTGCCAAAAGAATAAAGAAATCATAGTTGAAAAAATACATCCTAGGCTAGGCTACTTAGAGCTTTTAATTTTATTTTTTTTATAATGGGTAACCAATTAAAACATGACACTTGTAAGGTCATCTATTGAGTTAGTTTGCCCCAACAAAGGTCACAAATTGACCTTTGCAAGGGCAAGGTCATCTTAATGTACTTGTTAATCCATGATTATCATGCCTCAACAAGGTCATGACCTCCCTCATGACCTTGCTTGGGGATAGTCTAATACT
Source organism: Heliosperma pusillum (assembly GCA_022085475.1). Taxonomy (NCBI): domain Eukaryota; kingdom Viridiplantae; phylum Streptophyta; class Magnoliopsida; order Caryophyllales; family Caryophyllaceae; genus Heliosperma; species Heliosperma pusillum. The sequence goes on along the minus strand of JAIUZE010074133.1, from coordinate 14,640 downwards.
ACGATGCAAATGATGAACTTAATTTCTAAATGCACATGATGATGACTAAAAATGCAAATTGTACAGTTTTTTCTTTCCAATATTCATAATATTGATTGACTTCATGTCAATGAATGGACTTTAGGTCCATGAGCTCATTTATAATAATAGATTATATGTCGACAATCAAAACAGACTTTCATTTAAGATCCCCATCATTGAGTCCATATAATATCGTGCGCGCACAAATGTATATAGGTTCCATAAATATATCAATATAATGACATCATCTCTCGATGATACCAGTACTGTTCAGTTGTCATCTGAATTTGAATATGCATGTGGTACCATTATATTCTTGTAGGCCATCTATTATAATTCAGATATCCGTGTCACTTCAGGGATACTTAAAATATAGCATATTCATACTAACTGCTTCATATTGCTATTTCATTTTCATAGTGGAACCGTCAATTCTTCTTGACTTTTCTTATATCACACTTCAAGTTTACTTGTATTAATATGGTAAAATATTTGTTATATCAAATTCAAATACCTCAACTCAATGAATTTATTATATAACATTCTATTGAACTTCTGGATCAGTAGGGGATCATAATATTATTGTTTTTACCAGCTTTTAATTCACTTCCTCCCCCCTAAGGTGGTAAAAACTATAACCAAATTTATAGTCCAAAATTTATCATATCCACCTTAGACATCAATTTCTCATATTGTCGATGAGAATTTATATGGCATTTTTGTACAATAACAAAATATTTCAGAGAGTAACATACAATGCAGTTGGATTTCGATGTGCTGAAATTACGATGCCCAATTTAGGAGATCAACGATTTCATATGTTAATCAAAATGGGATTTATTCTCACAAGAACTACTCAGAAAAATCATTATGTGGCTACAAGTCACTAAATATAATGTCAATTCATACGCGAACATTTAAGTTCTTTATTCAGCTTTGAGTAATGTTTAAATCTCCAATATCAAATATACTCAATCTTTGTGTAATGTCTTGCCTTTAATAAAATTTACACGAGAGAGTTTCAGCACTGGTCTTTTCTTTACTTCAGGTTATCAAAACGGGTATATTAGAAACCCGGATGGCCTTAATCGTCACATCGTGGCTATTTAATGTCAACTTTCTTAATTTGCCCAAAATTTACGGCAATATTTTATAAGCATCTGACTGCCTATAAATAATTTATATTATCACACGCCACTTTCTAGCTAACTATTCAACTTACTAAACTTCTAGTTAGCAATGTCGTATCAAGTGCCAAATTTGTAGTTAATTATAATTACATCCCTGAACTTCCAGTTAGCAACACTTTATCATATAAATTTAAATTATTCTTTTGATTCTGGCCAAATAAACAGTAGATGTGACATAAAACACTAACTGATGTCTTATTTATAATAGCAAGACTAAACATATATCTCAATATTCTTTCAGAAAATATAATACATTGCTCTTTCTTGTTGTATGAACACAAATCAGACATCAACATTCCTTCCAGAAATACAAAACATAACTTACTCTTTGAATAATCTCAGTTAGTTAAACTCAATTAATAATGCATCTGTCTCTTTAGGGGAGGTGGTGAACTCGACGAATTATAGTGATCATTCACTTCATAATATTAAATAATTTGATCACATGTCACTTCTATACGAGATGCCACACATAGTTTTTTAAGCTACTTACACGATAATTTGTCTACATGACTACATTATTTATATGAATGATAATAAACTTCATACTCAAAATAAGATATCTCATTCGCTACATGGAAGGATTCTGAATCAATTTGATATTATTCTCAACTTTTGAAAACATCCCATCTTTTGCAAATATTCATGTATAATCCCGAGTTCTTATTTAATGATTAAACTCAAATAATACTCACAATATGAAATGTGAGATTTATCATTATTGTGAACTTCAAGTCACAGTTTTAATCTGTAAACATTATGAACTTAAGGTCATAAGTTAGTATATGTAAACACTATAAGCTTCTTGTCATAGTTTCAGTATCTTTAAATACTATGATCTTCAGGCCATAGTACGAATATTAAAATTTCAACTTGTATATCATTTTTCCATTTCTCATATCAAACTTCGCATATATGTGACACATGAATTTTCACGAGATATTCACTTTCATGAGGTATTTTCTTTCAATGAACCAATTCACCTCAATAAGGCCTCATCACTAAGCTCAATTAAGACTTCTTTACTTGGCACACCAAATGCCGCATTAATAGGCTAAATTTAGGCCGCAATATTAGGCGTAACATAATGCCATGTTCTCTATCTCTGCTATAGGCAGAGTCTATATAAGATGTCTCATTTATTTCAAGGAATGGATCAAATTCCAGATTTTATTATAATACTGTTCAACTTCAGGTGAACAATAATCAATTCATAAGTAATTTTTCCTTTTATAAATACCGCTTTATCCATTTGAAATTCAAATGCGGTTCATAAAATCATAGATGTGGAGTTCTGGCTACTAACATTTACATGTAGACTTCCGGCCATTTACATACACTTATACAATATGAATATATGTATTGATGCGACGATGCTAAATTATTATATGTAAGAAATATGGGCCTAATACGATAATATATGTGGACAAATTATTAATACAGTTATAATTGTATTTGTACGCTATCTATTAAGTTACACCCAAATATAAAGTGATCCACTACGGTGTATAAGATATGGGCTTATTATTATACGTCTTAAAAACGTATGGGTCAGACTTTCTGTAGATACCCATTAGGTTTTCTAATGCATGATGGGCGCAATAGACTAAGGAGACTATATAAAGTCACCTGGTTATGGTCCCTGGTAGCACACAATAACCTAATCTCCTCGCCTCCCATCAGTAGAGAGATCCCTATGGTATGTGTGTCTACTAGAAGATCTAATCCCGAAGACCGTCCCTTCAGGCGGTTCATCCCAACCTTTCGTCATGTAATAAGGTACGCTTCCGCATCTGGTATTTACCGAATAATTTAGTATGAAGTTATTGGCCTTTAATCGGATTAAATCTAACAAGTTGTATCAGAGCCACCTTCATATTCAATTATTTGGGATTGTACGATTACTTGATTTTATTGTCTCAAGTTTTGAGAAAATTTAATACAATATACTCTGTCAATTGTTTTAATGCATTGTTCGATGCTAAAACTAGATTTGTTAATTATTACGGCGTATGCTGATTTGACTATTAAGACTTGATTGGCTTCTGCATATTTTTGGGAACAATACGCATGATTCATGATCAAATTAAGTTTCCTTATTGTCAATTTTAGTCACTAAATGAAATTTGGACTAGTTTCTTATGCATGTGAAAAAGTATAATGTGTTTGCTTGTTTGTCTGCCACATATATTGGCTATTTCAATAACTTTTAGTGTAAGCATCAAGTGTATGATTATGTCTTTTCATGATTGTTCATCGAGATATTGTTGGTTTTTCATCCTTCTGAGATTTCGGCGCAATTCTCAAGCGAATTAATGTTTGATTGGTATTTTTGGTATATTTACATGGCATGCTTGTTTATGGTATTTTATGATTACGGCTTTGGTTTGATAATTGACTTAGATTGCATTCTAAACAATTCGGCCAATAAGGTTTGTAAGGCCCAATCTTCAGCATTCCAGGGAATTATTGTGGATTTGTATGGTTATTTAGCTTTAATATATCATTTGGTTATAGCTTGACTATTCTGAATATTATGTATTTGTTGTCATACAAGCAAACGGAAGGAATGACAAGTGAAAATTAAAGTAATGAATGTGTAGGTCAGATACTACTTAAAATTAAAGGTTTAAGTCACTTGTTAGTTAAGGGCTTATTTTCAGGTTCAGATAGTTTTTGGCTATTAGGCTTTTATAAGATGTCTAGTATTTTCGGTTATTTGATTAAAACAGTAAGTCGCCAAAGTGACCTCTATTGTGTAGATTAAATAATTTAAAGTACTAAAACAATTGTGTGTCATTGGATTTCATGCGGGTAGTGGCCGGCCCAAAGGAAGACCATTACTTGGCAGAGATTCAACTACACTTGTGGTAATAAATATGTAACAGTTATTCAATTTTTCATGTGAGTGTCAAGTCGGCCCAAAGGAAGGCTTGATATTTGACATGATTTTTACTGTTAGTATTTGATTACTATGCCAAGGGTACCACTTACAAGTCTAATTCTTGTCCAAAGATGGGGTTAGATGTTGTGCTAGGTATCTTGTGATGATGGGGATGCCAATATTTGAATCTGAAAATTAAGTTAAGGGAGTGACATTTTATTTATGACACTCATAAGGATTATTATGCTCATAAAGTTTTTAAGATGAATAAATTCAACTTTTTGGCTTAATGTGTGTAATTCATGCGAATAATGGTCTGCCCAAAGGAAGGCCATATTTGGCCGAATTGCATATACACGTTAGGTAATAAATATGTGACGATTATTTGGATCTTCATGTGAATACTAAGTCGGCCCAAAGGAAGGGTTAGTGTTTGACGTGAGTTTAGCGTCAATATTTGATTATATTTTTAAGAGTAATGTCAATGCATAGTTATTATTTATGTATAACGACTAATTATAAATTTTGCAAAGACACTTTAATTATTTGAATTTATTCAATTATAAGGATATTGTTTTGTTCATTCACTTTGACATTTATGTTTATTATTCTGTCATATTTTGGTTACATTCTCAATTTGTTTGAAACTATTCATTAAATGAATGGTAAGAGAATGTGAACATTTATTTCAGGTCCTGATAATCCTAACATTGCCTTGAGAATGTGTTATTGCTACTCATAAGGATTAAAGTATCGTGTGGACTCACGTGATTTGTGGAGTATGTTGGACCAATTTCATAGTTTTGATAATGACATGTGTTTACGTGATAATATGTTTTACTCGATATATCATATGCGTGTAACTGTAACAACCCGGATTTTCAAAACAAAAGAAATAACTTAATAATAAATAATGAATTTGTTGGACCAATTTCATAGTTTTGATAATGACATGTGTTTACGTGATAATATGTTTTACTCGATATATCATATGCGTGTAATTGTGTGCTTTAGTCTTATTATAGCTAGCAACAATTATGAGAAGAAAGATCAAAGTTATGAGAACTTCAGGCATAACTTTGACAAAGACTGTGAGACAAAGTTATAACAACTTCAGGAATAACTTTGTAAGTTAACATGGAAGTTATAGCTACCCGCTATAACTTTAAAGAAAATCGCTTCAAGCAAGATCTACCTCAAACAACACAAGACTCGAGATGGAGGGTCTTTGTGATCAAGATAAAGAGATGATCCGTATACTGAAGATCTTTGTGAAGATTAGATAGTATAGGTCGTCATTCGGTAACTATTCCATTCGAGAGATTTTATGTTCAAAGTTATAGCTTTAGCCTATAACTTTGGATGATAAATGTTGATGCATGATTTTGGAAATAAAATGATTTAAATGTTTTCAAAAGTGAAAGAGTATTTTTATATTTATCAAAAGTTTTATTAGAGAATATATTTATGAGATTCTATTGGTTAGTAATACAACTTATGGGTTGTCATGCTACCTAGGGTTTCTAATATATTCTATCTCAATTTGTTGTTAACCTAATTAGCCCACCTAGGGTTTGAGCCACCTAGGGTTTCGTGTAAACCTAGGTTTGTGCCTCCTAGGGTTTCGTGTAGATGGGTGAATCCGGCCTTCTTAGGCTTGTTCTCCTTGTTTACCTAATCTAGGATTCTATTATATCTTTACAACAATATTTTGAGATATTAAAAATAAATATATTTCTATAAGATAAACCAAATAATATTTTGAGATAAAGATATTCCTAAAAGATAAGCAAATATTATTTTATGATATTAAAGATAAATATCTTTCTTAAATATTAAGTTAGGGCATTAGATCTACTATACTTCTATTACTATAAATACTCCTTCATATCCAAATTGTGAAAAACACGAAATACACAAGCAATCTCACGGCACATCTACTACTTGTGTTTATTTTCTAAAATCGTTTTAAAACAAACCTTTGAGCAAATATTTATTATTTTTAGAGTTTGTTTTTCAAAAGTGTCGTGCATCAATTATTATCAATCGCTTGAGTGAAATACGTTATTCGATAATAGTACATCATTATAAGCTTACAATTCTTTAACGGGAATCTGTGTGAGTTATATTGTACTTTCTTATTAGCGTAAGATAGTATAGAGTATTTAGCGATACTCACCTTGAGTTATAATCATAGTGTTCATTATACGAGTGGGTTGATAATTTTTGTAATCCGTAGAAAGGTACTAAGAATTATTAATCGAGAATAGTGGACGTAGGTTTCAACGTGTGAAACTGAACCACTTCAAAAATCCGTTGCCTCTCTCTACTCTCTTTACTTTTCGTTATTTCGTTACTCGCGCTTACTTTGATTAAATTAATTAGTTGATTTTAATTCATAAGATCAAATAATTAATTACATATCATATAAATCGAAAAAGTGGGGCTAGTTTTTAATACTCAATTCACCCCCCCTCCCCTCTTTCGTATTCGATCAATAGACTCTACAATTGGTATGAGAGCCTTGATAAGGGTAAAGTCGCGTCACCTTAATCAAAGTAAAACCTAATTCACTACTAACTAATAGTCAGCGGTAAGCAAGGTATCGAATCCACAGGGAGGCGGTAGTATTCTAATCTGTTAAACTAGGTTTGTCTCTAAGTAACAATTTCTGGGTTTGAGATTTGGTTTCTAAACTAAAAGCAATTAATAACAACAACTAAAGTGAACAATAACAACAATAACAATAACAACTATAACTAATAATAATAACAACTAGTAATAAGCAATAACTAACTATAAGCAATAACAAACTAATAAGGTTGAAAACAATGAGATTAAAAGTCTAGGGTCTCAGGTTCACTAGGATTATTGTTCAGGGGTAGGGATAAAATCAACTATCATGCAATAAAGTTATCTAAGGTCACAAGAGCGGTCGATTCAATTATGCCCTTTAGATCTACAATTTAACATGCGATCGCTATCATTAAACGAGTTCTATTCAATTATCGTAGCCTATCTTAGTCTTAACCCGGTCGGTGTCAATCCTAATTTGCGAGACTAGTTAAATTAATCCTGGCCAGTAATCAAACAACTAGAATTAAAACGATAATCAAACGATAACCATGCAATTGCAAGTCAATTAATCAATTTACCCCTTCTAACAATCCTAAATCCCTTTCAACCCTAGAAAGGAATTTAGCTACTCATAACGATATTAACAACAACAATAATAATTAAAGTAAACATGATTAACAATAATGAAAGGATGAACAAAGAATAATTAAAGAACAAGAAGGTAATTAAATAAATAACTAAGAAAGATTGAAGAATACCGATTACAAGTTGAACTAAAGACAATCGTCTTTGATGAATAAAATCCGGAGGCAAGCAAACTAAATTAGGTTTTCTAATTTAAAGCAATAAAGCATTCAAAAGCATAAGAAAGTATGTCTAATTAAGAAAGACGAGCTTTCTTTTTATAATACAAAAGATCTAACTAATTAGGTTAAACTTTAAGGAAAACAAGAGAAATCCGCCGAAATAAGGCTTGCTCGATCGAGCAAGGGCCTTCTGCTCGATCGAGCAGCCATGATATCGACTCGATCGAGCAACATGACTCTGCTCGATCGAGCAACTCTCATTTAAGCTTGTTTCTTCGACTTTTTCTTCATTTCTTCTCTTTTCTTCCTCGATTTCCGTGCCTAGCTTCTACGATCCAACTCCGCCATGCTCCATATCTACTCAAAAAGCTCCAAATGTATCCAATCTGCATTAAAACATAACAAAAGCGGCATAATCGATATTCTAGCTAAAATAGCATAGAATAAGCAAGGAAAGACGGTAAATCGAGTTATTTCTGACTAGGGAAAGCATAAAATATGTATATAAATAGTGATCATCAAACTCCCCCAAACCAATCCTTTGCTTGTCCCAAGCAAAGCACTCGACACATACAAAGACAAACATACAAATGGTGAATGAAAAACTCAACGCTAATGTAAATGCACATACAAATCCCAAGCTATCCAAACCTATAACAAAGTAATGACTAAGTTGTACCAATAAAACAAATTCAAAGGCACGGGAAAGTAGAAAACGCAGCTCATAATCCAAGATTTTACATGATACCGTAGTATAGACAAAACCAAATACCTTTCAATCTTGCAAGGCTCAATTTGTCGGATTCTCGCGGATTCACTCAAGCACTCATAAGTTTATGTAAAGGTGAGTTTTGTGAAGATAGAAAGAAATAGAAACACTCACTCAACTTATGAAACATGCATGCATTCTAATGTGATAATAATTTCCCCAACAAATACGCATTCGCTATAAAGCACATGAATCAAGACAAAAGGGAAGCTAATGGGTGAAGGTATAGAAATGGATTGTGCCAAGGCACGTATGGAAATGTGGGGCTAAGACCGGTAGTCGCAGCGACACGTACCAAAACAAATCTACAAGACTAACACAAACCAACACCAACTAGAGAAATCATTTTAAACTTTGACAACGCAAGAGAGAGATCGAAATTGCTCTCTAAATATGCATTAGACTCTAGAATAATTCCTTTCATTTTCCCTTGAATAACTCAATGAAGCAACAAATTTTTTTCTTTTCTTTTTTTTTTGTTCCTTTTTTTTTCTTTTTCTTCTTTCTCATTTTTTTTTCTTTTCAAATCAAATCTTTTTTTTTTTCTTTTCTTCCTTCTTTTGCTTCATAACTTCTTTTTTTTTTCAACAAAGGGAATAAATGACACAATTGCCAACATACTTGCTACACCCAATTGATATTCTTTTTGAAATCCCGACCCAACCATAGTAGACAAGTAGATAAGAAAAACATGCAACTGCGACTGTCCCGATAAGGTAGGCAAGTTCTAGGAATGTAGCTATTAGATAGGTTATGAAACAGGCTACAAAAGGCTCAAATTGGCTAAACATAGAGAACTCAATAATAAGGGTATAAAATCAAGTCTTTTTGGCTATGTGAGGCTTATTTGAACAAAAAGAACCACCTTTCATCATGCACTTATCAAACGAACGCGTATAGTATCAAGAAACGAATGTCACACGTATGCAATTTGATGTTACACAATCCACAAGGAGTACCACACTCAAGCCTAAAAACAATGAGACCAGTTTATTGATGTTCCTGGCCTAGGAAGCTCTAAAGACCTCAGAATTTTAAGTGGTTTACCAACAAAAATTGCCGAATCTAGTTAGCATAAGGTATGTCAAAAACGGTCAAGACTTGTCCTATGAGCTTTGTTTTCAAAAATAGTAAGTCAAAACAATGTACATGGATAACTTATTTGGGATTCAAATGCAAAAACAATGCAAATTATCATCATTGTTATTCAATTCACCAAGACTCGACCTAATAAAATGAAAACATGTTTTTGGATTTTGTAAATTTTTTCAATTTTTATGGATTTTTTCTTTTTAAATAAACTAAACACACAACTGAAATAAAGACTCTCCCCCAAACCTAAATGTCACAGTGTCCTCAGTGTGACGCTAACAGCACAGCAATCACATATCAACCAACAGCAGCAACCTAAAGGACACAACTAACAAAGGGGAATGGGAGAAATAACTAAAAGAAAATACAATAAAAGAAAGTACAAGGATAGATAATACCAGCTTATAAGCATAGCTTCCCCCAAACCAGCTGCAAAATGGGGGTGTAGTGACCAGCTGCCACTACTGCGCCTGATCATCATCATCATCATCATCATCATCATCATCATCGCCCCTCTCCGCAGCACCAGAAGAAGAAGCCCGAAACGGGTCACCAAACCCACCAACCGGAGCATCCGGTTGGATAGGAGTATACCAAGAACGACCCAGGCAACCATAATCGTGACTAAACTCCTGGGAAAACTGCTGAGGAGTCACCCCATAATTATCAAACACACCCGTCTCATCACCCGGACCTCGGTAGTAGCTCGGCGGAGTCCAACCAGCAGTGGCATTAAGATCGGTCCGCATGAGGTTCTCCCAAAGTCCCCTCATCACCAAATCATTGTTAATTCCTTGGTGAATCCTAATCTCCCTCTCTAAAGCTGGATCATAGGTGTAAGCAGGTGGAGGGTAAGGGTAAGGAGCTGGGGTGGGTGCAAACTGTGGAGCCGGGGTGGTGGTAGTCTGAGCAGAAGTAGATAGGGTAATCCGCCGACGAGGTCGACGGTTCTCGGCCAAAGTAAAAATAAGCTCAGGTGGAACCACATAAGAACGAGGAAGAGGGGTAGGTCCAGTCTCAGGATCATGGGTAGACAATCGCTCCGTAGAAGGGAGACGGTTATCGGTATTAGGAAGAGCTATCCACTGGGTCCCCCGTACTCGCCACTGAAATCTATCGTTTCCTAACGCATTTATCCAGCAAAGGGTGTGGCGCAAGTACTCCTCGTCCACTCTAGGGGCATGAAGCGGGGTCATGGGTGTGTAGTTACGGTCTCCCCCAAACCCAGCAAGTCTCCTAGCCAACCTAGTGACCCAGGCACCACAATCTAAGGAATGCTGGGTAGCGGAAGTGATCCTCCAGAAAGCAAAACACACCAAACCAACCGGATTGAAATAAAAATCATTCTCATGCATGGGGTTGAGGGAAGATGCAAGTAACAAAACCTCATGAGAATTAAGCTTACTAAGGTCCTTCCTAGCAAATAAAAGGAGGCTAAAGAAACGCAAAAACAACCTCAAACAAGGATGCTGCAGATCATTAACCGCCATAGCATTAACACGTGCCTCAGGAAGACCCGTAAATAAACAAAAATATTCAACGGCTTGAAAGCCAGAAGGAACAGCAATAAAAGTACCATCGTCACCGACAGAAAGACCCAAATGATTCGCCAATTCGGCATACGTCAACACAAAATCCCAATTAATCAACCTAAAAGATACACTGTCATTGGTCTCGTCCCAATCATAGGAACTGAAAAATTCTAGTGTCAAAGGTCGGTATGAAAGCTCATTTAGGGAATATAGCCCCCCAAACCCGATTCGGTGAAACATAGCGAACATGGCATTCCCACAACCGAGTGAATCAAGAATGTTGGGGCACACACAGCGAGTAGGGTCCATAGGACGACCCATAAGCAAAGCAAAGCGGTCATGCTGCTCTTGTGTGTTGAAAACGATCCAAGGGTAATCGGGGTTATTCGGAATTGCCTCTACTTCGGGTTGGCGAACAAGACGGAGTGCTCTACGACGCTTACTAGTTCCTTCGTGCCTAGACATAGCTAATTAAAGTAAATAAAACACAACAAACACAACTCTATGCTCAAAAGACGGATTAGCAAACCCTAGCTTGAAAAAAAAAATCAAATTTGAGTCTAAAACGCAAGAAAGACGGAGCAATTAGCAATGCAAGAGTGAATAATTACTAAATAACAAAGCTAGGAAGCAACAACAATGGATTAGAAGCACAAGATTGAAGAAATAAGAAGCAAACCCTAGATTCACGATTTGGGCAAAATAAGGGAGCAAGAACACCGATTTCTTCACAAATTGAACTTAAAACAAGTAAAAGAATGATTGTTGATGCTAGATTGATGATGAATTAATGATTTGAATGAGTTTGCTTGAGTTATATGAGAAGAGTAAGGGTGAGGGAGAAGAAGAGTGCCGAAAAAAATTGAAGAAAATGAGAAAAGATTGAGAAAACCTGCTATTTACTACCGTCAGACCGGTCGGACCGGACCCGACTCGATCGAGCAGGTCAGGTCTGCTCGATCGAGCAACCAAAAATTTCTAGATTTTCAGCCTATGCTCGAGTGGCTGATGTTGGTGTGTATGCAAAACTCGATCGAGCATTGACTTGCTCGGTCGAGCAACCTGTGATTTGCACTTTTACCTCGTGTTTCTCTTCTTTTCTCTTTTCTTTCTTTTCGTTTCTTCATTATGAAAGCGTCTTCCAATTGTATTAGCTGCAAACACTCAATAAAATTGTTAGATCGCTCCCTCACCGCACTCAATAAAGCACAGCTACATTAACTATCCGAACTAAATCTAATTAAACTATGACATTAATAATTAGGCTAATCGAAATAAAATTTACAAATAAAGTACAAGTAAATGCCGGGTTGCCTCCCGGTTAGCGCTGGTTTATATCGGTCCCGCACGACCGTTGTACCTCAAAGTCATGATGATTTATCAAGAATGAAAAGGTCGACGGCCTCTATCACCCCTATAAATGCTCCATCGTAGTAGATCTTCAAGCGTTGACCATTGACTTTGAAAATCTCACCCTTGTCGGTTTGTAGTGAAACCGACCCGAACTTGTTTACCTCGGTAACTGTGAACGGTCCCGACCATCTGGACTTGAGTTTACCTGGAAACAAACGCAAACGGGAGTTAAATAATAATACTTTATCACCAACTTTAAATTCCCGCTGCATGATATGCTTGTCATGCCACTTCTTGGTCTTCTCCTTGTAAACCCGAGCACTATCATAGGCATGAAATCGAAACTCATCAAGCTCGTTCAATTGCATAAGTCGTTTCTCACCCGCCAGTGAGGGATCCATATTAAGCTCTTTTATGGCCCACATAGCCCTATGCTCAAGTTCTACCGGTAAATGGCACGCCTTGCCATAGACTAACCGATATGGAGAAGCACCGATTGGAGTCTTAAAAGCAATTCGGTAAGCCCATAAAGTGTCATCGAGCTTACGACTCCAATCCTTCCTAGATTTACTCACGACTTTCTCAAGGATAGATTTAATCTCCCTATTAGAAACCTCTACCTGACCACTTGTCTGCGGATGATAACTTAACCCCCGACGATGTGTAACGCCATATTTCTTCAATAAAGAGTTAATATGGCGCTCGTTGAAATGCTTTCCTCCATCGCTAATGAGAGCACGAGGAACCCCAAATCGTGGGAAAATGATCTTCTGAAACAGTTTGATAACTGCTTTGGCATCACAAGTAGGAGTGGCAATGGCTTCCACCCATTTGGAGACATAATCTACTGCTACTAGAATATATTGGTTACCATGGGAAGATGGGAATGACCCTTGGTAGTCAATACCCCAAACATCGAATATCTCAACTTCCAAAATACCCGTTTGAGGCATCTCATGCCTTTGAGAAATGTTACCCGTCCTTTGACATGCGTCACAAGAACGGACAAAAGTAGTAGCATCCTTGAGAATAGTCGGCAAATAAAAACCCGACTGCATAACTTTAGCAAACGTCCTTGAGGGACCATGATGACCGCCGTATGAAGAAGAGTGACAATGAGAAAGGATGGCATGTACCTCACCCTCTGGAATACATCTTCGATAAATGCGGTTGGCACATTCCCGGAATAGATAAGGATCATCCCAAAAATACCTCTTGACATCGTGTTGAAATCTCTTCTTTTGCTGATAGGATTGATCTGGAGGCATAATTCCCCCAACCAAGAAGTTAGCATAATCGGCAAACCATGGAGTTTCCATGGTAATGGCAAGGAGATGATCATCAGCAAACGAATCATCAATGGGGATGGAATCTCCCTCTTCAAACCTCAGACGAGACAAATGGTCAGCAACCACATTCTCAGCACCTGACTTATCCCGGATCTCCAAATCAAATTCTTGTAACAACAAGATCCAACGAATAAGCCTAGGTTTGGCTTCCTTCTTAGCCAACAAGTATTTCAGTGCTGCATGATCAGTGTAGACTATCACCTTAGAACCCACAAGATAGGCTATAAACTTATCTAAGGCAAAGACAACTGCAAGTAACTCCTTTTCAGTGGTAGCATAGTTAACTTGCGCATCATCCAACGTCTTACTGGCATAGTAAACTGCATGTAGCACCTTATCCTTCCTTTGCCCCAAAACAGCCCCAACTGCATAGTCACTGGCATCACACATTATCTCAAACGGCAAGGTCCAATCAGGAGACTGGATAATAGGAGCTGAGATTAGAGCTTGTTTAATCCTGTCAAAAGACTTAACACACTCATCAGTAAAGACAAACGGGGCATCCTTATGGAGAAGCTTAGTCATTGGTTGAGCAATCTTTGAAAAATCCTTAATAAAACGGCGATAGAACCCCGCATGACCAAGGAAACTTCTAACACTTTTAACATTCACCGGGGACGGTAATTGCTCAACCACTTCCACTTTAGCTTTATCCACTTGGATGCCTCGTCCAGACACCAAATGACCAAGTACCACCCCTTCAGTTACCATGAAGTGGCACTTCTCCCAGTTTAAAACAAGATTGCTTTTCTCACAACGTTGTAAGACTTTAGTCAGATTAGCTAAACAACTATCAAAATCGGTTTCATAAACACTGAAGTCATCCATAAAGACCTCCATAATAGACTCGATATAATCAGAAAATATAGCCATCATACAACGTTGAAAGGTGGCAGGGGCATTACATAACCCAAAAGGCATTCTTCGGTAAGCAAAGACACCATAAGGGCATGTGAAGGTAGTCTTTTCCTGATTGTCAGGATGAATGGGGATTTGAAAGAATCCCGAGTAGCCGTCTAGATAACAAAAATACTTATGACACGCTAGACGCTCTAACATTTGGTCAA
>JAIUZE010074130.1:0-40920 GCA_022085475.1 Heliosperma pusillum | reverse complement strand
AACATTCTCCAACCCCGCCTTGTCTTTAATTTCCAAGTCAAACTCTTGAAGTAAAAGAACCCACCTCAAGAGCCTTGGCTTTGCATCTTTTTTCACTAACAATTGTCTCAAGGCGGAGTGATCCGAGTATACCACAACCTTAGCACCAACAAAGTATTGCCGGAATTTTTCCACGGCATGAACAATGGCTAGCATTTCCTTCTCCGTCGTAGAGTAGTTGACTTGGGTTTGATCTAGAGTTTTGCTTGTGTAGTAGATGACATGATGCCTCTTGTCCACGACTTGCCCAAGTACCGTCCCGACCGCATAATCGGAGGCGTCACACATGACTTCGAAGGGAATGCTCCAATCCGGTGAGCAGATTATGGGAGCCGTCACAAGGGCCTCCTTCAACCTACAAAAAGCACTCAAGCAAAATTCATCAAATACAAATGGGGTGTCCTTGAGAAGAAGAGAAGTCAAAGGCTTGGCAATTTTAGAAAAATCTTTGATGAAACGTCGGTAAAAGCCCGCATGGCCTAGAAAGCTTCTCACTCCCTTCACATTTGTAGGGGGTGACAAGTTTTCTATCACCGAAACCTTAGCCATGTCAACTTCTATCCCTCTCTTAGACACGATGTGACCAAGCACAACCCCCTCCTCCACCATAAAGTGGCATTTCTCCCAATTGAGGACGAGGTTGTGCTCCTCACATCTTTGCAAAACATTCGACAAATTCAATAACCCAAGATCAAATGAGTCTCCATGGACACTAAAGTCGTCCATGAAGACCTCCATACTCTTCTCAAGAAAATCGGCAAAAATCGCCGTCATACACCGTTGGAAAGTCCCCGGAGCATTACAAAGCCCAAAGGGCATCCTCCTATAAGCATAAACTCCTATGGGACAAGTGAATGTGGTTTTCTCTTGGTCTTCCGGGTGTATGGGGATTTGGAAAAACCCGGAATCACCATCTAGAAATGAATAGTAAGAATGCCCCGCCAACCTTTCAAGCATTTGGTCAATAAAGGGGATGGGGTAGTGGTCTTTGAGGGTGGCGGCATTTAATTTGCGATAGTCAATGCACATCCGCCACCCGGTCACGGGTCTAGAAGCTAAGAGAGTCTCATCCTCTTGTTCCACCATAGTTACCCCTCCTTTCTTGGGCACTACATGGACGGGGCTCACCCAAGAACTATCGGTTATTTGGTAGATAATCCCAGCCTCTAGCAACTTCACCACCTCATTTTTCACGACTTCCGCCATCTTAGGGTTCAACCTACGTAGCCCATCTACCATAGGTTTGCTACCCTCCTCCAAGACAATCCTATACATGCAAAGATTAGGACTTAAACCTTTGATATCATCAATGCTATATCAGAGTGAGCCCCTATGAGTTTTCAAGATTTTCAAAAGTTCAAGTTCTTGGCTTTCACTCAAATTAGCATTAATGATAACGGGATAAGTCTCTCCCTCACCTAAAAATGAGTACTTAAGTGAGGGAGGTAAGGGCTTTAGTTGTACCTTTGGAGGGAGAAGGCCCTCCACCTTCTTCAAGAGTTCATCATCTACCTCATGGTCATCTCCCATCTCCTCATCATGGAGTGCCACTTGTAGAGCTTCTTCTTCATATTCCTCTTCTTCATGCACCTTCTCAACCACTTCTGTTGGAGTAAATGTCCTCAACAATAGTGCGATCACATAATTAAATCTCAATAATAGGAATACAAAGGGATGATGAATATTATAGTCAACTGGTCAACATAAATCGGTAACGATTGGCTCAATTGAGTTTGACGTTACTGTCGTATGACGTTGGTGATCAGTTGATCCCTTGAGGTTACACCTAAAGGACAAGCCCCTAATCATGTATTTTAATTAATTGTATAGCGATACAGATTAATTAATCCCTTTATTTGAACAGTTTTAAGTGATAATTATCTCTTATGTAATATGATTAAATAAGATTCATTTTGGTAATTTAATTGTTATATTACTAAGAATGCATTATGTTTATGAAACATTAGAGATAAGCAAAATTGGTTAATTATAATTACAAATTGTTGTAGATTATATTAACCAAATATGAGATGACTCATTTTATTTACATGTAATGATTAAATGTGACTTAAAATGTTAAGTCTAATTTATTTGTTATGAAATTACATTTAAATTGGTTAAATGCACATTATAAGCTAAAATTACATGTTACATGTCACATGTCACATATGTGACAAATGACAAATTGCAAAAATAAAATGAACACCCATAGTGGGGTGCACCGGTTTTATGTAGTGTACAAGAGGATGATTAGTTTTTGTATATTAATCTAATTGAGAATTAGATGTAATCATATACTAGACTTATTCTTACACACTACCTATTTACATTGTTAAGAACAATTGAAAGTGACCACACACCCCACAATGGGAGCATGTGGCCGGTGGTAGTGAATAAGAAAAGAGGACAAGTTTCCTCTTATTTATACTACACTTCATCTCATAATTCATTTTATGCAAATTTCTTTACTTCTCTCTACATTCTCACACTAAAATAAAGCTTGAGAAGCATCACATTTCTAGTGTTAATTTACTAATAATATTACTAAGTGTAGTAATTAGATTATTAGTTATTTTAAGGGATCTACTATTTTATACTAGTGTAGTATTTTAAATAATGATTAAATGGGTAGTCTTGGGTGCATCTAATAGGAGTGTTCTAACACTTAGAACTTGGAAGTTCATCCCTAACATTATAAGCTCAAGAACAAAGTAGGAAGGAGTCCTATTTTGTGCCCATATTTTTCATAAGATCAATGTAAGGAAAAGTTCTTCTTATCTTTGTCTTATTTTGTTATGCATGCATAAGATTTATTTAGTTTAAGAGTAAACTAAATGTATAATGATATTAGAAGTGTCTAATATCGAGTTTAAGAAACTAACAAGTGGTATCAGAGCCAAGGTTGTTGCATGCATAATCGATTTATAGTTTTTTCGAGTTATGGTAACTTAATGAAAACTAGTAATTTGTGTTTAATAAGATAAAATCACAAAGTTATTTGCATGTCAATATATTCTGGTCCTAATATGATTTTAGGTCATTTTGATGATTTATGGAAATTTATAGTGCTCAAATATGATTTTTAGTATTTTTATTACATTTTAATGAGTAAAATGATGTTTAAAATACTAAAAATAGTTAGACTTACCTTCTGACCTTGAAGTTTTTACACAATATCACACATGCATTTTACTTACTGTATGTAAAATTTCGTGCGAAGTAGATTTGTTTCGTGTGATTTATGATTTTTATATGATAAAATGAAATAAATAAAGGTCAAATGGTTAAATATAATTCCGATTTGAATCTCATGATGAAATGTTAGTATGTTGTCACATGCATGTTTTCTTGTCAGACTGGAAAATTTCAGACTGATGTGATTTGGCTTGCAAGATTTATGGATTTTTAATGTAAAAATGACATAAATAGTGACTAATTTAGAAAATATACTTACGATTTGAATCTGATGATGAAATTTTAGTATGTTGTCACATGCATGTTTTCTTGTCAGACTGGAAAATTTTAGACTGATGTGATTTGTCTTGCATGATTTATGGATTTTTAATGTAAAACTGGCATAAATAGTGACTAATTTAGCAAATAAAGCTAAAATAATTTTCATGACAAGAGAAAATTATTCCTGGTTGTATAAATGTCCCATATTTCAGATCTAAAGTTGAAAATTTAATATGATTAATTTTTGCATGCTTTATGTATTCTATTTGATAAAACCGATAAAGCGCAACCATTTTTCTCTAAACCGATTCGAAATTTTTAAACCATGATTTTTGACATTATGAGTGTCATGGAAATGTTCCAGAATGTAAAAAATTTAAAATTCGAATTTTGAAATTATTGTAATTTAATTTGGATTTATTTGATTAAAATATGATTTTAAAGTCTAATTATGAGCAATTATACAACAACAAGTTGAATTATTGTCAAAATTGAGTGATGACTAATTTTGAGGCCTAAATGAATTGGGATAATTAACTTGGACTTAAATATGATTTAAGTATTGTTTGGTGATTTTAAAGTGTTATTATCACGCATTTCCGTAAAACCGGGTTATATTCGATATAAACCGTTAAGTAGAGCGATTTGGCATTTAACATGAGCATGTTTTGTACATATTATAATGCTGCATTGTATTTATGAATGTCATATTTTCAATTTATGAATGTCATATTTTGGTTTATGTAATTTGGAATTATGTAATTTTTCCTTGTATGGCCTTAGTTTTAATCGATATTGCCCAGAAATGTAAGGGAATATTGATTCGGTTGTAATTTAATGTGATCTCGAATCACTTTTATTGTATTATTTTATTTTACAAATGTATAATAGGAAATTATTGTAATTTTATTATATATTTTGTAACTAATTGTAAAACCGGAGTTTCCCAAAGACGGTGCCATTCGGAAAGGAGTTCCGAGAGAGACGGTGACCTTGGGAGGCGTGCTTATGAAGTTCAAGGGACCAAAGGAGTTGGTTTCCAAACTTGTAATAGATTATATGATTTTCTATTCTAGGAAAGGCCATACTAGGAGTTTTATTTTTATGCTTGCATTTTTATTTAATATGTTTGCATGCATTGCCAAATCGCCATAACATGACATGCATTTTCATCGAGTATTCGACCGTGTCAATTAAAATTATCGTTAATTCATCGATTTAGTTCACTTAAACGAGATAGATAATAAATTGACATGACCTCTCATAATAAATAATTGAGATCAAGCCTTACCAAATGTAGAACCCATGAATCCCAATTTCGCAAGAAGTAGGCTCGGCTCACCGGGGTGCTAAACTTGTTACGTTGGGTAAGTGGGGTAATAAATGTTATTATTTCGAAATTTGGATTGAGCTCAACGGAAGTATTCGCGACCGTAGCCGCATGTGTTCCGGGCTTAAGATAAATATTAAAGTAATATTGTCGACCGAGAGTTCTAATGTAGAATCGATTAAAGAGTTAATCCACCGAATTATGTTAATGAGGGATGAATCGGCTTACCGTGCCCAAGTTGATATGAATTTGGATCTCGGAATCATTTATAATAGTTGGGTAGAGGTCACTATTCAAATGTTAAAACTTGTTTAAAATGTTTACAAGTATTTAAAATGATAAATGTTGACATTTCCTTTATGTCTTTAAATTTTGTAGTCATGATTGTTTATTCGCAATGGCAAATGCTAATTCGTCCACCACCACCTATGCTCCAACTCTCACAAATGTCTCATGGCTTCGATCCTTTATGGATCGATGCAAGTTAGAAAAGAATGGCGCTAATTTTACCAATTGGGATATGCAACTCCGCTTGGCCACGGCGGGTGACGACAGGTTTCGTTACCTTGCCAAGGACTCTCCAACCGCACCTAATGAAAGGTCAACCGCCACGCAAGGCGAGCCTATGAGGCTAGCCACAAAGAGTCCGCCGCGATCAAAAACGTTTTGATCTTCTTGTTGGAGGCCGATCTCCATAGGAGTGCCATAAGATGAGCACGGCCTATGAGATCTATGACAAGCTTGTGACCATGTTTTTTCACAAGATCCTAGGATCTTAAAATATAAGACGGCTTCCACATTATTCAACATGAACCTAAAAGAGGACCAAAAGTTAGCCCTCATATACTCAAAGTGATTGAGCATGTCGATACTCTTAAATTGCAAGGGGTGACCATTCCCGAACAACTCGTTATCGACCGAGTCTAATATTCCTTGGGGAAAATAAAAGCATATGTGAAGTTTAGGGTAAACTACAATATGCATAACATGAGAAACCTCTCTTCATGAATTGCAGAAAATGCTTGTGCAAGCTAAGAGAGACATGAGACTAAATGTTAGCACCTCCAAGGATATAAAATAGTCAGGGGAAGTTCAAAAAAGGTGGTAGTAAAGGGAAGAAGCCCTCCACCTTCAAGGGAAAGGGTAAAGCTATTGAGAATAGCTCTCCCATGCCCATCATTGTAATGACATAGGGCATTGGAAGAGGAATTGCACTTAATATCTAGGAGATATCAAAACTAGAAAGATGTTTCTGTTGGTAATTTATCCCTATCGTTTATGTTATGATCTCAACTTTGGTATAAAGATACGAGTTGTGATTCTTACCCTATTTAATTGTAATTAGGGCATCCTAGCAAGGATAAATGCAAGAACAAGCAAGCCTAAGAAGGCTCTTCAATGGAAGCTAAGGTAGCTACCCATGATTGAAGACCTATGGAAGCTTGGTCTCATTTTGAATTGTAAAAATTTTGGGATGTATTTTGAGACATTGTTTTTAGAACTTTTATAATTTCCTTGTTTGACATGGAAATTTGTTCAATTCCTTTTATTGACATTGGTTGTAATTGGATTTAGTGACTTGGTTCTCAACCCAAGTCATTCGATTTGTTGAAACTTTTTAGTTCTAAAAACTTGTCATCGTACTCTGCTTGCACTAATAACATAAATTGTATCGACTCAAATTGATCATGTTAGTATTATGATGATTGGATCATTGTAATAAGTTCAAAAGCTAAGAATTCGATTCTCATTTTGAAATATCAATTGTTAAGTCAAATTGAGTTAATGAACTCAAAGTAGGGAGTCTACCAAACCAATTGACCATACCACTTATAAAGAAAGTAAATGACATGAATATGAGTTCAACTCTTTAGCTCTTATAGAACTAGTCTATGTTGAAGCTAAGATTCGATGTCTTTACAAAGAAGTCTTTAGTAGATCACTTAAAGTCATGTTGTGATACTTCTACCTCCCTTACAAGTATGAGTACAAAATTGTTTGTGGCTCATAAGGCTATCTTTATGGAAAATAGTTGTATTTTCTAAAGATAGAGTGGGAGAAAATAAGCCACAACGAAAACCTAGTTAGGAACTAGTGAGGAAACCAAAAGAAAATGTTCTTAGGTTAGACTCAAGACTAGTGAGGAGACCAAAAGAAAGCGTTCTTAAGTGAATCCTTAGACTAGTGACGAGACAAAAAGAAATTGTTCTTGATATAATAAGATTATGATCTATGAAGTGGAAGTACCTAGAAATTTTGAATTTCGATTTTCTAAAAGAGACTTATGAAACTATATGGAATCTATGCAAATAAAATGTTTTATTTGGAGTTGTCTAATTGTGGTTGCATGGATAGACATGTAGATGTCTACAAAAGCTAAGTTAATGCGTAACTATGCTTAGATCCAAATCATCAATGAAATACCTCATAATAGGTGTGTACAAGATACACATCAAAACCACATGTCCAAATAGGGATTTGGAATAGGATGTGTACATGACACAAGCCTATTGTATGCATGTATCTACCTAGAGGTTATGATGATCTTTTCTATTATAAGATATAAGAATGGTTTCACATGAATTGTCGAAAACTCATGTATAGACATGAAAGTCAGTGGGAGTTAAAGTCATGTATAGACATGAAATTAACTGGGAGTTTAAGTTATCATGTAAAGACATGAAGTTCAGTGGGAGAAATTGTTTTCCACGTGAATGACGTTTCACTCATTAAGAGTGACATATTCATATTACCTTTTGAAAGGAGTGGTTGGATTTAATGTTGGATGAAAGAGGGCAACATGTATACTAAAATCAAAATCTATTGTGGAATAGAAGATTTTAGCTTGGCATTTAAGATGTATCTTATATCGATAAGATCCTTAATCTCTTCAACAAGTTAAATAGGTTGTTTATATGGATAAAAGTGGGATCACTATGAAAGGGTCATAGTCATCCACTGAACCTAAGAGTTGTTGATCACATGATATCGATCATGTGTGCCATAACATACATATAGCTAAATGAATTGTATGCTGGGAGCATGACAAACCTAAAACAAAATAATCCACATGAAAGTCATTGGAAAGCCTACGAGAACATCCGTAGAGTTCTCAAGGAGGACTAAGGATACATTCTTGTGTTTGGTAGAGAAAATTTGACAATGTGGTAAAGGTTACACAAACCCAAATTTCCAAACTTATAAAAGGATTTATCGAAATCCTAGGCGTACTTTTGTTATAAAAGAAGCGAATAACTAAAAGGATGATTGAAGAGTGAATCATTATAAATTCTATAAATAGAGACGTAGTACATTATGATGAGAATAAGGTGGCTTACAAGGAGCTAATGGTAGCTCATTTCACCTTAATACCTATCAGTTATCATGATAACAAGTGGGAGTATCTTTCAAGTTAAAGAGCCCAACACTAGATAGAGATCTAGACATGTACATAGATGAATTCATGTTATTAGGAATAACGTTGTAAGGAAGGAAAAAGCAATTCACAAGGTTGGAATAAATGAATATATGGTATATTCACCACCTAAGCCTTTATTGCATTTAATAAGATCGTCATGAATTGTCATGGACGACATAAACTTTAGATTATATGATATGAAGCAATAACATTGTGTTGATTGTTCATATATGATAATCACATTTATCGTTTGAGTTTCTAAAACTTGTTTTGTGCTTTGTTATATCCAAATGGATTGTAGAGACAATTTTGGACTCCATTAAAGTGGACTGATTTAACATAGCATTGGCCCCTAGTCACTTATATGAGGTGACATCTCGAAGTGACTAGATTGTGGTGCGATTGATGGCAAGTTCAAGTGCCATAGGGTCATAGGGATGACGAATCGATCACATAGACGGACTGTAAGGGACAATCTGTCGGGCAGTGACCGCTTATAGAATTCTGCTAATTCTTGTAGCCTGGTCGTGGCAAGAGCTACTAGTATTCTTTTGAGTCACTTCTTTGACTAAAGACTGTTCGCCTAAGGTGGCACAGTTTCAGAGTGACTTTGATTTATGCTCTACGACCTTCGTAACTGGGGTCAAATGGGCATATTTTGGGTCATGATGAGCTGTGGCTATACAAAGGGAATAGTGCGATAGGAATTGTCCACCCCTTGTCAGGGTTGTTTTTAATCTCAAGGCCACTCGAGGAAGAGTAAGCTGGAAATGCGTGGCCACGCTCGGAAGGTATCTATGGTAGATAATTCCGGTCAGACAGTTACTCTCCAGATCGAGGAAACCACTCTTGATGTGATCAAATGCATGTACGACCTGCAAGACACCTTGCATTGAGTGGGAGATATTGTAATAGGACAAGAGAATTGGTGACGCACACTTGTCTCGGACAAGTGGGAGATTGTTGGAGTAAATATCCTCAACAATAGTGCGATCACATAATTAAATCTCAATAATAAGAATACAAAGGGATGATGAATATTATAGTCAACTGGTCAACATAAATCGGTAATGATTGGCTCAATTGAGTTTGACGTTACTGTCGTATGACGGTGGTGATCAATTGATCCCTTGAGGTCACACCTAAAGGACAATCCCCTAATCATGTACATTAATTAATTGTATAGTGATACAGATTAATTAATCCCTTAATTTGAACAGTTTTAAAGTGATAATTATATCTTATTGTAATATGATTAAATAAGATTCATTTTGGTAATTTAATTGTTATATTACTAAGAATGCATTATGTTTATGAAACATTAGAGATAAGCAAAATTGGTTAATTATAATTACAAATTGTTGTAGATTATATTAACCAAATATGAGATGACCCATTTTATTTACATGTAATTATTAAATGTGACTTAAAATGTTAAGTCTAATTTATTTGTTATGAAATTGCATTTAAATTGGTTAAATGCACATTATAAGCTAAAATTACATGTTACATGTCACATGTCACATATGTGACAAATGACAAATTGCTAAAATAAAATGAACACCCATAGTGGGGTGCACCGGTTTTATGTAGTGTACAAGAGGATGATTAGTTTTTGTATATTAATCTAATTGAGAATTAGATGTAATCATATAATAGACTTATTCTTACACACTACCTATTTACATTGTTAAGAACAATTGAAAGTGACCACACACCCCACAATGGGAGCATGTGGCCGGTGGTAGTGAATAAGAAAAGAGGACAAGTTTCCTCTTATTTATACTACACTCTATCTCATATTTTGATTCATGCAAAATCTCTACTTCTCTCTACATTCTCACACTAAAAGAAAGCTTAAGAAGCATCACATTTCTAGTGTTCATTTACTAATAATATTACTAAGTGTAGTAATTAGATTATTAGTCATTTTAAGGGATTTACTATTTTATACTAGTGTAGTATTTTAAATAGTGATTAAAGGGGTAGTCTTGGGTGCATCTAATAGAAGTGTTCTAACACTTAGAACTTGGAAGTTCATCCCTAACATTATAAGCTCAAGAACAAAGTAGGAAGGTGTCCTATTTTGTGCCCATATTTGTCATAAGATCAATGTAAGGAAAAGTTCTTCTTATCTTTGTCTTATTTTGTTATGCATGCATAAGATTTATTTAGTTTAAGAGTAAACTAAATGTATTATGATATTAGAAGTGTCTAATATCGAGTTTAAGAAACCAACAACTTCTTCAATGACTTCTACCGAGCAAGCTTTGTGAAACATTGGTCCCTTCACTAGATGAGGAAGATTAAATTCAAGGGTTTCGTTTCCCACCCTAAAGGTTAGCCACCCGTCCCTCACATCAATGAGGACTCCTCCGGTAGCCAAAAAGGGCCTACCGAGGATGATGGGAGTGTGGCTATCCTCCGGGATATCTAGGACAACGAAATCCGTGGGGATCAAAAATTTGCCAACTTTAACGGGTACGTCCTCAAGCACACCCAAAGGTTGCTTAACGGACCTATCCGCTAGTTGTAGAGTCATAGAAGTGTGGGTTAAACTATCAAGTCCAATTCTTTTAGCAATAGTTAAGGGAATGACACTTACACTTGAACCATTGTCACATAATGCCCTTGAAATCATGACTCCCCCCACAACACAAGGGATAGAGAAACTTCCGGGGTCCCCAAGATTTTTTGGCATTTTGAAAGAGTTAGGATTAATGAGGAGAGCACTACACTCCGCCTCCATAATCATAACATCTTGGGTACCCAAAGTCCTCTTGTGAGTCAAGATGTCTTTTAGAAATTTTGAGTATGTGGGCATGTTTAATATAACATCGGTGAAAGGTAAGGTCACTTCAAGTCCCTCAAGCATTTTTCTAAATTGGGTGAACTTGAAGTTTTCCTTAGTTTTCAAAGCTCTAGAGGGGTAGGGGATATCGGAAACAACAAGTGGAGAACTAAAAGATACCTTTGGAATGGGAGTTTTCTTGGTTACCTTAGCTCTTGCTATTGGTTGTACCTCTACTCCTTCATCATTAGCATCCTTGATCATCTCCTCTTCATAAGGCATAATTTCGACATACCCATCTTCTCCCTCTTTGGGTTGATCATCTTCACCCTTGCCATAATCTTTTAACTCCAAGGTAGGAGACAAAATGGGCTCTTCGAATTCTTCTCCTTCGTCAACATGCTCATCATTTGGAATCTCATCATTCATCATATCCATGTAGGGGTTATCAAGCACAAGTCCACTTCTTAAAGTTACCGCACATGCGTGGTGACTTGATGAAGCATCCTTGGAGCTTTTCCCTTGAGCAAGTAGACCTCCCGGAGGCCTTTGAGGATTGTTCAAAGCTTGAGAAGCTAACCTAGCTTCTAATTCCCTCACTTCTTTCTTGTGAGCATTGGTGACATTTTGCAAAGCCAAGTTGTTTTGGATCTCCATGTTTTTGACTAGTTGCAAAACTTCACTCATTGAAGGTTCATTCTCTTGGTGGGGTTGGTTGGTCAAGGGGAGTGCAAAAGCATAGTCATTCCGACTACTCGAACCTTGGTTGTTGTTTCTTTGATTGTTAAAGTTTCCTTGTTGGTTGTTGTTAAAATTCCCTTGTTGCCCCCTTGAACCTTGATTGTTGAAATTTGACCCTTGGTTGTTGTTGAAATTTGACCCTTGGCCTTGGAAAGATTGATCGGGAACCCCTTGACTTGCTTGATTGTTTTGGTTGCCTTGGTAGAAATTACCTTGGCCTTGGTTGTTGAAGTTTGGGTTCCCTTGATTTTGATTCCAATTTCCTTGACCTTGATTCCAATTACCTTGGTTTTGGAAGTTACCTTGGTTATTGTAACCTTGATCGTTGAATTGTTGATTTTGGAATTGGTTTGATCCTTGACCTTGTTGAGAGTTGTTGATCGGGCCTGTCGCAAGCCCAATACAAAGATAAATTACCCAGACTAGGCTAATAACAAATTAATGTAATTAGGGAAGTAGGGGTCGATCCTCAGGGAGATGGTGTTTCCTATGGATTGTGAATCGTCTCACAATTAAGTTTTATCTATCGGTTTTCTGGGTTTTGGAGTTTTTAATTCTAAACTAATAAAAAGCATAAATGCAAAATGAAATAAAAGCTATTAAAGATGAAAGCAATAAAGCAAAAGATGAATTAATAAAAGCTATTAAAGATGAAAGCAATAAAGCAAAAGATGAATTAATAAAAGCAATTAAAGATGAAAGCAATAAAGCAAAAGATGAATTAACAATAATGAGAAGCATCTAGGGAAATAGGTTCACACATGTAGATTGACATATTGATGAAATTGGATTTGGGATATGCAAATAATTCATTGAGCGTTCGTAAGAATGGTGTGTTCATTACAATCATAGATCAGATGGTCTAGCAGGCTTTTAGTGCGATTTACTAGGTCTTAATCCACTACGTCACGCTTTGTCTATTCAATTCCTGTATATCTACCTTGGAAAAGAATTCCATACTAGTCAAATGATTTTAGCTAAAAATCGTTAACTATCGTTACAATCCAAACATGCATAGACACAATGTTTTAAAGGCACAATTTCTTTATCCAATTAACATCTTTTAATCAATCTAACATGGCTACCCTACACCCTAGAAAGGATGACTACTCACTCATGATGATATCTATGTCTAAAATGATATTAACAATGAAAACTAGGATAGACATGTTTATTTGGTTTTGACTTTTTATATGGTGATAATAACGACGCTAATTGATAATCTAGGAAATGAAACAACGATTATAACGGTACTAAAATGAATATAAGACAATGTGTAAAGCGAATAACAATCAAATGGAAAACAATAAGAACATTAAACAAGGGATAAAACAGAAATACCTATATGACGACAATGATAACAATAATAGAAAATCCTTGCATATAATAAACGATCCTTGAATTGCAACGCTTGAATCACACAAAGGAGATTACAAGGATGAAATCCTTATTAATCTAAACTAAGGGACAAAAATAAACAAAGAACTAAAGACTAAAGAAGAAGAAAATGAGACAAGGGAGGCTAATTCCCCCTCCTCCTAATCTAAGGAGAAATGTAAGAAGAAAAGAGAAGAGAATTGTAGAGAGGTGTGTTGAGATGAGAGGCTAGATGATCTATTTATAGTATTAGGGTTTCGTGGAGAAGAGGTCGGGCATTAAACACATAGGACAAAAGTAGGAAGAAGACGCCGTTTTCTCGAAGCAGAACAAAAATCCGATCGGGTACACACTTCCCCGATCGGGTAAGTGGTCATCCAGGTCCTTTTGACTAACGTTTCATCTTCCTTTGCTTTGATTTGACTTCCAACATCCCCCTTGACCTCTTGAGTCGGGTTTGTTGATAGAGTTTGATGTAAGGCGATGAATTCTTCCGCCTAAATGATTGATCTTCCGACAACTACGAAACTGTCTTTGCTTCTTCTCTCTTTCGAATTAGTGAACCTTCTTGAAATGCATTTCACTTGGTCAAGCTTGATTCTTCAAATCGTCGGGTTCTAGGCAAATGCTCGGGAATATAGAAAAAGGGCGTAGAAACGTCACTTTCCCTACAAAACAGGTTAGAACATAGGAATTCGCCTAGAAGACGATATTAGCTCATAAAGTGGCTTAACAAAGCACAAATGACATACAAAACTGAGCTAAATTGGGGGTTAAAACCATACAAATATTCACTTATCAGTTGTTGAATTGATTGTTATAGTTTCCTCTTGAAAATTGACCTCCTCCTCTAGGTTGGGAAAAGCCCGGAGGGTTGGAAGGTTGAGCTTGTGTGTGTTGAGGGTTTAACACATTTTGGCTTTTGTAACTCATGTTTGGGAGAAGTTTCGAACTTGGATGATAGAAATTAGAATTTGGGTTGTAAGCTCCTTGACTTTGGAATGGAGGCCTTGAGGGCCGTGGGTTGTTGTTGACTCCTTGAAATGCATTCACATGTTGATAATCATTTCCTCCTTCATTGTTATAAGATACATTATTCCCACAAACTTCAAAGGTGTGTCCATACCCATTGCAAATTTCACAAGTAGGGGTTTGATAAGCTTCCACCATGGGAGGTGCATAAGACCCACTAGCTTCATTCACATGATGGCCTTGACTTTGATTTTGAGCCTTTTGAAGCTCGGCAAAACCCTTAGTAAAAGTTTGTGTGAGCAAATCAATCTTGGCATTGGTATCCGCATTTGAAAAGTTCTCACTTGGGAACTTAGAACTCCTCCTCAAGCTATTTCCTCTAGTACTAGTACCATAGCTAGACTCCGACTCAACCATCTTCTTAATCAATGCCGCCCCTTGTTGGTCATTCAAATGATCAAAACTCCCCCCCGCGGAAGCATTCACCATAGCCTTGGTTTGAGGGAGGAGAGTTTGATAGAATGTTTGAGTGACATACCAATCCGCAATGCCATGATGAGGGCAACGGGCAAGTAGATCAATGAACCGATCCCATGCTTCTCCCAAGGATTCTCCATCCTCTTGTTGGAAGGTTGTTATCTCATTTCTTAGCATCGCCGTTTTGGAGGCGGGGTAGTACTTGCTTAGAAACTCCTTAGCCAAGTCATCCCAAGTAGTGAAAGTGTTTGGAGCATGGTTATTCAACCACCTCTCCGCCCGGTCTTTAAGAGAAAATGGGAACAACATTAGACAAAGGGTTTCCTCGGGCACACCATTCCTCTTCATGATTCCTACCCTACTTTTGAACTTTCTCAAGTGGGCATGAGCATCCTCATCGGGGAGGCCTCCAAAGCTATCCCGCTCAATAGAACTGATTTGAGCCGGGTGTATCTCAAAGTTATTTGGGGCCAAGACACCGAAATTTATTGGAGATTGGGTATCATCGTGGTTGGGTCGGTTACGGTCACGTAAAGTCGTCATTTGTGGTTGATTTTGTTGTTGAGGTATTGTAGGTGGTGAATTTGGTGGTGTATTTTGTATTGTATTGTAGAAGGGATTTTCGAATATAGGTTCAATGGTGTTGTTTTGTGGGTGATCGATTGTTGGAGTGGATGTAGAAGCGATTGAAGTATTGGCTTGTTGATGGCTAACCCTTCTTGAATTCCTAACCCGAGCAAGTGTATTAGCTCGGAGAGTCCTAAATAACCTTTCGGGCTCCGGATGGCTCAAGAACAACCCTTCACCCCTAGGCATGCACTCAAAAGCAACTCAAAAACAAGTTAGACTCCTAGTGTGTTTTTGGGCACACTAGGGAAAGACAATAATGCAAGGCACTCTACAAATAATCTAACAACTAAATACCAACAAAAACAACAAGTAACTTGGCTAAATCTAAGACACAAATCAAACTACGAGTTTCCTTACGCCATCCCCGGCAACGGCGCCATTTGATGAACGGTTTGTCGCGAACCGCTCAAGCAAAAACAATTTATAAAACCCAACTAATGCGATAGCGGAAGTCGAGGTCGAACCACAAGGATGGAGGGGTCAACTACAAGTTTGAATGAATCCTATTCTAGTCTAATAAGAGATTGATTGGAAGATTAACTAAAAACTTAGAAAATGCAAGTAATCGCTAAATAAAAAGGTAAAGACAATTAAGGGGAAACTAAGGTAAAGGGTTCACCTTAGGGGGATTAATGGGCTAGTCTAGTAATTAGCAAATGGGTAATAAATTCGAGTAGGATTAATTGCTAATGTCTCAACAATTAATAATCATCAACAAAGTCATCGCATTTGTCTCAAATCACCCATATAAACACTAGTCTAATCATCTCTACCACCGTCGCTTAAGAGATAATCAAACGATACTTGATAAAATGGGCAACTTTCGTTTACACATTTCATCAAACACCTAGTGGGCATATGGGTAATACCCAAACTATTACCACAAATCTACTAATTACCCAACTAATTATCCCACATAATCCTCCCTTAGGCTCCCCCTAAACCCTAGAGGGAATCTACTCACTCATTCTAAGGGAAATCAAACAACTAGAGGCAATGAATAGTGAAATAAACATCATGCTAAGGAAATGAATAATAATAACAATCAAATGATAAACAATAAACTAGAAATGAAAATAAATTGCATAAACAACAAAAAGATGAGAAATTTATACCAACAAGCTTGTATTAGTGAATAGGGAGAATGTCTTCACCCAAAAATCCTCAATACAAACCCAAAACTATGATAATTCTACTAGGAAAGACTAGATCTACCAACTTGAAATGAGAAATTAAGTTTAATTAGGGAACGATTAAGAGAGTAATTAGTGCTTAATAGAGGTTACAAATTATCTAGGGTTTTGTGCTAAGAGATAATGAAAAGCTGCCTACAAAATATTAGGGGAAGGGTATATATAGGTATCTCGAAATTAAGAAAGAAATTAGAAGAGAAGGTGAATTTTGCGGTGCTGTGTTCCTGGCCGGTCGACCGGCCGCCGGTCGTCTGGCCGGCCGGGAGCACATCATTAGCTTCATTTTCATTGTCTTCAAAAATTCTTCTAAGTATGAAAATGTGTTCCCAACCGGGTGACCGGCCGCCGGTCCCCCACCGGCCTGGAGCACGAATGACTTCCCAAGCACCTTCTGATGTAGTGAAGGACGGGTAGGCGACCGTCCGCCGGTCGACCGGCCGGCGCTACCTGGGCCATTTCTTCTCTTTCTCTTCTTCTTTCCTTTGTGGGCATGTGGTCTGCGCCGGGTGGCCGGCCGCCGGTCAGTTGGCCGGCCTGCACCACCTGGGGCTTGCTTTCCTCACTTCTTCATCTCATTTCCGAATCCCGACTCATGCAAGACCTTTATGATCCGATTTCTTCATTTCCGCCTTAATTCCTACAAATTAAGATCGACATTCATAGCACGGGAAATCGGGAGCAAAATGCAATCAAGGGCACGCAAATCCGTGTAAACGGACCAAAATGGGGACGAAAATGAGAGGAAAAATGTGACTAATTAAATGCTTATCATATGATCAGTCTTTTTAAGCTTTTTGAAGATAGGTTCGCATATCATAGTGAGGTTTGATATGAACCGGCTAACATATTTTACCTCGCCTAGGAATCCTCTAACCTCATTTTCTGTTTGGGGTTGCGCCATTTCGATTAAGGCTTTGATCTTGGATGAATCGATTTCTATTCCCCTCTGGCTGACGACGTATCCCAGAAGTTTACCTGACGTTACTCCAAATGCACATTTCTGAGGATTGAGTCTCATGTTGTACTTGTGCAATCTGAGGAAGAACTTACGGAGGTTCTAGATGTGTCCCTTCCTGCCTTTGGATTTGACAATCATATTGTCTACGTATACCTCTACTTCTTTATGCATCATGTCGTGTAACAACGTGGTCGCGGTACGTTGATATGTGGCTCTGGCGCTAATTAGCCCAAATGGCATAACTGTGTAGCAATATGTGCCTCATTGAGTGACGAAAACTGTCTTATGCATATCTTCTTCGAACATTTTGATCTGATTATACCCGGCATACTCATCCATGAAGTACAACAATGCGTGATCTGCTGTATTATCGTCCTTAGGACTCGCTTTGTTCAAGTCTCTTAATTCAACACAAACCCGGATTCGCCTATCCTTTTTTGGTACGGAAACTACGTTAGCTACCCAGGCATAGTAATCGGAAACTTTGATGAACACGGCTTTGAATTGCTTATCGACTTCTTCTTTGATCTTAAGAGCCCATTCAGTCCTCATCCGACGGAGCTTTTGTTTTACGGGTTAGAAACCTGGTTTGATTGGAATTCGGTGCTCTACAATATTCATGTCGATCCATGGCATGTCTTTGTAAGACCAAGCTAAAACGTCTTTGAACTCGTGTAGAAGGTCGCTGAAACTGTCCCTTTCGGTTGGGTTTAAGGTCGTCCATATCCTAAGTTCTCAGGGTTCTAGTTTGGTCCCTACGTCAATGGGTTCAGTATTTTCTATAACTGGTGCCCCTTCCCCCCCATTATAGTATTTCTTTAATTATATGGGGAGGTAAATCGATTGAGAATGGGTCAGGATCAACCTCATTATCATCATAAATAGAATTGTATTAAGAAAAACACAAGGAGTAAGCAGAATCTAATTTATTCATATTAATTTTTGAAAATAGCTAAAACAAAGAGGCCATTTGTTCAGTAGTCAGTGGCGGTAAAGGAAGAGCTATTGGGACATTTCCCAAACTGTTGTTATTATTAGATGCTATGCTAGGAGAAATAAAGGGATAGGGGGTTACGGCAGGAGGAGACTTAGGAACTTCCCTAGACTCTGACTCTGACTCCGACTCCGATTCTGACTTTGACTCGAATTCATTGTGTGCTAGTTTTCCTTTGAACATCTGTCCCTCTCCCGTAGTGACCTTGAAGAGCTTCCCTTGGTTGTTGGTCCATTTGATCGGCTTCCTCCATCCTTTCGGCTGACTTGAGCCACCGTCGGTGATTAATGTTGTAGGGTTGAAGTGATCATTCTGAAGTATCATGGTAATGATCTCATCCTGTGCAGCTCTGACGAATCGATCCTCTCCAAACAGAAGACTAACAGGTTGTTCGTCTAAACAAGGTTTTTGACGGGTTTTGTCGGTAGGAACCGGTTTTGAAGGTATAAAATAGCAATCGTGGAAGACCTAGATTCCAGCTAATTGTATTCTTCTATAGTACCAAGGTTCCGGAAACCCGTGAAAGTATTCTTGGCTCCCCTCTCTAACGAAATATCCGTTAAGAGTAGGGAGATAAGGTTGCATCTGGATTCCGTTACTCTTTGGACTTGGGTAAGCATTTCCATAGTTTCTTTCTTTGTGGGTTTGTAACCCAATCCTAATGGTATCTTTCCAGAATTCCCCTCTTTGTAAGGTGCAACGGTACTTTTCCTGATGGGGTTCAATGGCATTCCTGGGAAGTATCCCTGTGATTTGAGCATGTGGTTGACCACTAAGCTAGAGTATGGATCAAAGTATAGAGGTGCCAACTCACTCTATACGAGATATATGCTTTCAAATCCTCCAAGATCATTTACTGGATCTGTGACTACTTGGTTCTTGGACACTTTCTCTATTACGGCCTTGATCGGTGACGAAGTGATCGTTACCACTTTGCCGTCTAGAGAAATTTTGATCTTCTGATGCAACGTAGATGTTACCGCTTTAAAAGTGTGAATCCAAGGCCTTCCTAGAAGTACATTGAAGGATGCTTCGATGTCCACAATTTGGAAGTTGACTTTTCGTTCGATTGGCCCAGTGGATATGGTGAGGTTGATTAGCCCTATCATCTTTTGGCGTGTTCCTTCATATGCTCAAATACCTTGGTTGGAAAGAGCCCAATTTGATTCTTTCATGCCTTACTTACGCGCTGTTTTTAGTGGTATGACATTGACAGCGGAGCCATCATCTACGAAAGTCATTGGTACGTTCTTCTTTAGGCACGTGATTTTGATATATAGAGCGAGATTGTGACTGGCACCGAAAGAAGGTCAATCCTCGTCTGAGAAAGTAACAGAGTTACTTAGCTTAACTGAGTCTTTGGGAGGACCAAGTTGACTACGTCGTCAGGTGTAGAGTCGTGAGCTACATTTAGTTTTACCAATGCTTGTAATAAAGCTTAGCGATAGGGAAATGAACTCGCTACTAACTGCCAGACTGAAAGATCAGCCTTTGTCTTTTGTAGCTGTTTTAGAAGATGGTCAGTAGATGTATCTTCACCATCATTTGGGGTGACGACGTTGGTGTAAGTAACTGGACCGTTAGTGGTAGGTACATTCTTAAAGACACCTTGATAAGGACGCCCTGACCGAGTAAGGTAGTCTATGTCTTGATCTTCACTAACCCTGACTATATCTTCATTATCTTGGGTTAGCTGAGGTTTTGTGAGGTATTCATCCTCATCCTCATCGACCCATATCCCGTTGACGGTATTGAGTTCTCTCAGTCTAATGATTTCGGCTTCCAAAGCGATTATTCGCTCGACTAGATCACCACATTTGCTGATCACCTCTTGCATTGTAGACTCTTGAGGTAGAATTGGAATTTGGGGTACGCTTTCTTGGGGCGTGGCGCCTGGAATGCGTAGAGCTGCTATGGTAATTTCAAGTTCTGAAACTTGTCTACTTACACTCTTAGCCCATGCGATGAAGTCATCGATGGTAGGAGAAATGGTGGAATATCATTCTCACATATGAATCCCATCTACGATCGGGGAAATGAGGTGTGAACAATCCAAGGTGGATTCTTCAACTGTAATCATCATAATTCCAGGAGGATTCTAAGTATTGTTGGGCTTACCCCCAGGAGGTATGGGTAGACGACCATCTTCAATCATATCTTGAAGGGCGTGCTTCAACTTGAAGCATTTATCTGTATCATGCCCTTTGCCCCTATGATATT
Source organism: Heliosperma pusillum (assembly GCA_022085475.1). NCBI lineage: Eukaryota > Viridiplantae > Streptophyta > Magnoliopsida > Caryophyllales > Caryophyllaceae > Heliosperma > Heliosperma pusillum. Next base: position 20,324 of record JAIUZE010074130.1, on the reverse strand, counting down.
CGTAGTAGGCATTTTCATCCCAGAACCTAATTTTCTTTTCCGGATCAGGCGTAGGTCCTATGGGTTGGAGCTTGCCTTGTTATGTCAACCTTTTCAAGGCATTGGAATATGTATCACCGATGCTTGTGAACTTCCTTTGTGGGTTGTTCTTTTTGGATGGTTCAACAAGATTGACTTCATCGGTTTTGTTAGTAGGGCCGTAAGAACGACTTGTTGTGCCTTGGTATCCGCGACCTATCGTTTTGGACAAGAGCCCTTTTCAGAGGTCGTCTTTGATTCTTGTTCCTAGCGCAGTTAAATCTTTAAAAGACATTATGTTTTGATACCGAAGATGGTTTGCATAAATAGGTCTCAAGTTTTCTACGAACGTTTCCATAGGAGTTGCTTCATCTAGACGTTCAACTAGCTTTGTGCTAGTCTTCATTCACCTACTTAGAATGTCGGTGAAACCTTCTTTTTCATTTTGGGTAAGAACCTCTAGAGTACGCATATTGACTTGGATTTCAGCATTGTCTGCGTGCTGTTTGGCGAACTCGATTGCGGTATCATCCCAGGTTGCAATTTTCTTGTGTTTTAGAGAATAGAACCACTGCTTAGAAATGGTGTCGATAGATGAAGGAAGGATCCTTAGGAACATCTATGGTTTGATGCCTTTGATAGACATGTAATCCTTGAAGGCACGAATATGATTCAAAGGTTTTTCATGCCCCTTGAATTTTGGGATGTCAGTCATATTGAAATTGGTTGGCAATTGAGCATTTACCGCTTCATATTTGCGATTATTTTCCCTGTAGATGTCATCTCCCTTGAGGTACATTAGTTGCTTCTCCAAGTATTGGAGTCGCTTTCCAGCTTCAGTAAGAACTCGTGGGGGATTGACTTTTGGTTGTGCCATGATGGGTGGAATGTTATCGTGTACACTAGGGTCAGGAATGTCTGCAGGAGGCAGCCCAGTTCTACGGCAACAATTCGGCCTTCAATAGCATTTAGGCGAGCATAAGCTTGGTCTTGACTTGTTTGGAGACGGATGAACGCAGCTAGGACCAGATCATTACCATTTTGCTCGGGTTGATGAACACTTACTTGACTAGTTCCCAAAATCTTGGAAACTGGGGTAAGAGACCTGATGTATGTTTTATTTAACCTTGGAAGCAAACGAGTTACCGTTGAGTAATGCAAGGGTCGTATCCCAAGGGACGGTGATTATGTTTCTAAGACGGCTTAATCAAAGTCTAGTTTAATTCTAGCTAAAAGCAAGTTGAAGATGACTAATGCTAAACAAGACTACCAAGAAGGCAAAGATGCGATATAAAACAAAGATTAAAAGGGACTAAGGTGAATGGGTTCATTAATGTAAGTATATGTCAATTATGATGGGGGTTGAGACTAGTCTAATAGCGAGTCTAAACACATCTCCACCTCTCGGTGCAAGACGGTAAATAGGCAAGTCTCCACCTCTCGGTGCGAGACGAGCCCTAGCCTAAGGTTCGATTGGGTTCTCGCGCTAACCTCCCCCTAAACACCCAAAACACACACACAATTACAATACAAGTCCAAGATCTTACTCAAACTAGTAGTTAAACATGAAAAATACTCAAATTACTCATTCAAGCATTTCAACAAACACCTTGTGTGCACAAAACAAGTAGATTATCAAAAGACTTAATCTTTATTCCCAATTACCATAATCAACCTATAAACCTACAATAAATCCCCCATCTATCCTACAAATACACTACTCACTCATATTAATGGAGGAAAGCATTAAAGATGGATACTTTGATAACAAATAAACAAGAGAAGAATTATTCAACATGTAAACTGATCAAATAAATAAGAAAGAGCAATTGAATGGCAAGTAAATGAAATAAAGATGACATATTACCAAACATGTAATAAAAGATAAGAACTTGAATTAATAATGGAAGAAAGAGTCTCCTCTTGTCTTCAAATTACAACTCAAATCTTCACTAATAACTAAGAGAAAGACTAGATCTAACAGTAACTAACTAGGAAATTGAGTAATTATCACTAATTAAGTGAGATTAGAGTACTAATTAGGAAAATAATTCTTACTAATTACTAGGGTTCTTTTCTAGGGTTGTGTGTCCAAAATGAATTAAGAGAGGGGTATTTATAAGTTGGTGGGATTAGAGGGTTTTAAAAAGGAGAAGAATGGAATTTGCGGACTAGGGGTCCCAGCCGGCCGGCCGGCCGCCGGTGGCCTGGACCGGCTGGGACTTCCTGCTCTTTCTTCTAGCTTCTTTCTTCTTTCTTCCTCTATGCCGTCTCCCCAGCCGGTCTGGCCAGCCACCGGTGGTCTGGACCGGCTGGGAGTACCTACTCCGTTCTTCTCTTTCTTTCTTATGTCGACTTCCCTAGCCGGTTTGGCCGGCTGCCGGTGGCCTGGACCGGCTGGGGCTGCCCCTGCTCTTCCTTCCTCTTTTTTGCTTTTTTGGGGTTAGGTGGGGTGCTCAGCCGGCCGGCCGGCCGGCCGCCTATGGCCTGGATCGGCTTGGACTCCCTTCCCCTTCCTTCTCTTCTTTTCTTCATTTCTTCTTCTCTTTTCCTTGTGTATTTGTTTTGTGACGGTTTTTCGGTTCTCATCCTGTCTCGTCCTTGTATTGGCATACATCCTATAAAATGAGAGGGAAATAAATAATATGAGAGTACATGGAATGAGGGCCAAAATACGATAAAACCGACGCTAAACTCAACTAAATACGCCAAAACATAAGAAAGTAAAGAGGGGAAACTGTCTATATTAATCGTATATCAAGACCAAAGACGGATCAATACGAGATTGACCATTCTAGCGCACGTACTCAAAAAGACTCGACTTATGAAATGGGAGTGTGCCACTGTGTTTAAGTGACTTTTGAAAATGACTAGTTTTGAAATGTTTGTCCTAGACAACCGTAGTGCGGTTGTAGGAGTATTGACTCGAAGTGGAGAAATGATTTTGACTAGACACTTGGACAGAGTTTTGACTCATTTTGCGCTACTTTAGGCCACCTTTGAAAATGTTTTATTGTTTTGAAAAGGATTTTTGTTTCTGAAAAGTTCGTCATGGTTTTATTTACAAAATGGTGATCGTATGAGTTATACACATTTATACAGGCATTATAACGGTATGCTGAGTGCATTTAAAATGGTTTTGCCATTAAAGAGTGGGTTGTCATACCAAGAAATCAAACTCAGGGTCTATGGAGAGGTCCGCGCCAGACATGAGTAAGGTCGGTTCCTAGTCCATTTCCTCGAGTAGTGAAAGCTCTTGATACTAACATGAGTATGTATCGCGGTATGGTTGACGTCAATCGTTATCCATCCTTAGGCCCAGATAAGAATTTGGACCGCCCGGACAGGATGATTGGTCGAAATGGGTTGGGCTGGGCCTAGGAAGGTCGAATAAAACGACATAAAAAGGTTGAGTAATGAAAACCGATAACTGTCTCGTACAAACTATTCCCTAACCTTATTCAAGTTACACCCTGGTTAAGACGTAATTGTATAATCCCCAGCGGAGTCGCCAAACTGTGGTACACGGCGGGACCACGGACCGGAAATAGCGTAGTGATACGCATTTGTGGAGGCGCCACCAATATTTATGGGAAATTGGAACCGTTCGAATACTTTATGTCATGTCAAGACACAACGAAATAATACGAACACTAAGAACTCGTTACCCTTACCATTCTGTGTCTAGAATGACTCTCGTGGATGCCAATGAACACGGATGTTCACAGAGATCTGGAGTAAGGGGTGAGGGTACGTATTAGGAAGCTCTTTAATCGAACACCTAATCTCGCCCGCCTCGATAGCAGCCTCTACTAATGATTAGGGAAATCGTTTGTATTTGATATGTTATCGATCGTATGCATTCAATGCAACCTCCAACATTTTAATCCTAGCATGTGAATTAGACTATGTTGGTGAGCATGTAATTAGCACTTAATTATCTCGAAATTGGAATTATAATTAATTACATACATGAAAGGCAAGGAAATCATACAATACAATAATAAATAAATAAGATTACAATGATTACAAATGATTACGGGATCTACGTCAGAAATATACTCAAAATGGAGATTTGAAGAAAAGCAAAAGGTTTGAAAAACTAAAAGACGGATTAGAGCGATAATATGATTAATAGTTAATAAATGACGTAATCAAAGCTACGTCAAGGCGAAAACAGAAGTTCAGAGACATAATTGAACCCAGAACAGGCCCAACAACAACTGCGTCCTCTGAAAGAGGCGCAACAGTTTATGCGTCTGTTCTTGAGTTGAATTTTGACTGTGATGTCAGAATCGCAAGCAGTTAATCTTCTTTGGTGTATTTACGCCTATTTATCAATCTATGGCTCGAGTGAAAGTGATTTAACATGTTAATTACACTAATTTGTATCACAATGAACCAAGAGATTTGATATGAACAAATCGAACCTCTAAAACCCAAATTCGATTTAAAGACGAAAACCCGCTAATATTGAATTATTAGGGATCTAGGCCAAGAACAAAATGATTTATAAAATATAAATAAAAAAAGGAAGGAATAAAATAGGAAAAGGATATAAAGACGTAGAAACCAGAGGAAGAAGAGGAGGAGGAGGAGGAGAAGGCAGCCTCAGGAAGAGGCGCATCAGATGATGCGACTCTTCAAAGAGGCGTGGATGCTTCTGCGTTTCTTCTCGGCGTCTGATGACTACTAAAAAGGTTTTATGAAAAGGGTTTTGATTTGAAATCGATTTTGAATCTATTTCTGACGTGAATCTTACATTTAATGAACAACGAAAAGATACAAAATAAAAAGACGGGATTTACTCCCTCATACGTACATGTCGACGAAACGAGATTAACTAAGTTACGTTTAGCGATAGCTCGACTCGAATGTATGCACAAAGTGCCCTCGTTAAAGGACTAAAATTGATTAATTAAGTTGATTAATTGTGTAGTGGTCAAATGGGTTGGTCAATGCAAAACGTGGAGGGTACCCAGAAGAATCTGAGCTTACATGGTCGATTGATCAAGCATGTATATGTCGATAGCTTAGAGAAAGGTTTACAATGCAAATAGAGAAGAGAAAGGGCGGAACACTCGCATGCCTTAAAAGTGAGAACGGAGCTCTCCTTTTATAGCCGAAAATGTGAAAGAGTACAAGAACTACTCAAAATTTGGAAAGAACAGACTGAGGAAGAGGCGCAGCAGGACTGCGATCCTTCGAAGAGGCGCAGCACCTGCTGCGTTATTTCCCCAAAGGTTTCCTGCTAAAGAAGAAAGATTTCCACGTTTCTATTACGGAATTGTGGTTGATCTACACTTCCCTTCTAACAGGATACGAGATAATTTTATAAAAAAGATAGAATTTGAAATATATAATAAAATAATCAGAATATTCTATAGCGTTCTGACTCGTAGTTTTAAAACGGTTTATAGAAAATGAAGCGGTTTTGGACCCGAACTCCAAATGAACTCAAATGAATGTCTAAATTGTCGTACCGGCACGTAGATGAAGACCAAGGGGTAGACAAAAGTGTTTGAGCTATCACTTGACAATAAACTTACGAATTGTCATAAACCGTTTCGCGTACCAAACATGCGGCCCAATCATCACTGGGTGGTTCGTGGAAGGTGTAGAACTAAGGTATCTACACCCATAAGTGCAACATTGATGGGAAACGCCTTCTAAAGCCTATAAAAGCAGGGGTTTGCAAGCCTAGAAATCACATCTACATAACTACAACACAACAACAACTTCTCTTCTCTAATTCTCAATTTAGTTTTATTTTAGTATTAGTCTTAGTTTATTAGTTTTACTTTTGTTATGAGTAGTTCGTTATAAGAATTAAATAAAGCTCTACTTTGGAGTTCACTTTCTTGTTCAACCTATTATTCCCTTGATTGGTAATTTTTTATTCTCTTGTTATGTTTTATTAATCCAATTTCTGTCTTGAATAGTATTATCATGTTTACATATTTGTTAGTAGTTAGTATCATCTTTATAATGAGTTAGTAGTTTATTAATTTAGGGTGTAGGGGAAGCATGTTAGATTAGCATTTCTTATTGTTGAATTACGTCATGTGAATGTTATATTGTTTATATTCCATGCTTGTATTGTATGATAGTCTTGGAACAAAGGCCACAATTATTAGATTATACTTTTTAAATTCTTTTCCTTAGATCGAAACGCGGGTACGGAATTATAAAAAGCGTGAATGGTAGGACGACCTAGTAACATTCGAAAGACCGTTGGACCCGTTCTATGGTATAGTAGTACTCATCCTGACAAGGAAGTACCGTTTGGCATAAACAATTATCGACTTCACTGCCCTTTGTTAACAAGATTATTATGCTAGTTTACATGTGTAACCCATATCCTCTAGATTTTCATTTATATTTTTATTATTCATCTTGTTATTTGCTTTAGTTTATCAACCCAAACTAAAATAATCGAACCAACCTCAATAGAATTCACCCCATAACAACTTATTTAGTAACTCCCGTCTCCCGGTGATCGACCCCTACTTCCCTAACTACATTCATTTGTTTTTAGCATATACTAGGGTAATTTATCTTTGATTGGGTACGCGATAACCTCGTCAAAAGGTCGTGATGCCATTTCGAAGCATGGCGGTTCTTGATGGAGGGAAATATTGTTCAAGGAAGGCTTTTGAGAGTTCATCCCGTGTGGTGAAGGTGTTAGGTGGGTGAGTGTTCAACCACCGGTCAGCCTGACAACATGAGGCGGGGAGTATTTTCGGGAACTGCATTCCTTTTCAGGAGCCCTACCTTGTTCTTGAACTTCCGGAGATGGGCATGAGCATCCTCAGCTGGGTTACCATGGAAACAATCTTGTTGGATGAATGCCAACTGTGCCGGATGAATCTCAAAATTGTTTGGTCCATGATTCCCAAAGTTTAAAGGTGAAGAGGAATCTTCGGGGTTGGGCATGCTATGATCACGGAGTGCCATGATTCTAGGTGGTGAATTTGGAGTTGTGTTGTTTAGAGTTGAGTATGGAGTTTCGTTATTAAAAACTAAGTTAATGAAAGTAGGATCAATAGTGATAGCTTGGTTGTTGTTTTGGTTGCTTGAAGTTGAACTTCAAAGCCTATGCGTCAAGGCTCGAAAAAGCCTTTCGAGGTCGGAATCAAAGAAGACATCGTGGTCGTTTCTTCTAGGCATACACTTAATCAAACCTTTAGTCTCCTAGCGCTTAAAGCACTAGGGAAAGACATTAACACACAAACAAACAATGACAAAAAAAAGTAACAAGTAAAATAGACTAATCCAAGACTTAAGACTAACAAAGTAAAATCTAACGCCATCCCCGACAACGGCGCCATTTTGATGAGGTTTTAAAAGTCGTGACAGCCAAATCAAACAAAACTCAAATAGTCGTAATTAGAATGTCGAACCACAAGGATGATTTAGTCTTAGTTAGCGAGATTTGGGTTTAGTTTAGTCTAAACAAAGAGGTTGATATGATTGATAAAACTAAAGACAAATGAATAATAACTAAGCAAAGTCAATATAACAACGATTTATCAAGATTGGAAAGAGTCTAGGGATATGGTTTTACTAATGGGGTAGAGGTATAGTCTAATGTAGTCGATGCTAGAGTGTCGAGAAGGTATCTAGGTGAGTCTCATCTTTCGACGAAAAATAAACTCAAGGTTAGGTCTAATTAAGCTATCGCTCTAATCAAGCAAAACCTACTAATCTTCACGAGACAAGGCAAGTAAAAGTCTAAGCTTTCACATTAGACAAGATAACATAAGACAAACACTAAGCATTCACTTAAGCAATTCATCAAACACCTTGCAAGCATAAGACTAGAGATGAAATGCCAACAAACTAACAAGCAATTTTAACATACAAACTACACCTCTTATACCCACATTAGATTCTCCTTTATTCCTATAAAATTAGACTACTCACTCATGTTGTTGTTAACAAGCAAATAAAAGTAAAGGAATATTATAATACGGCCAACATTCAACATAGTGAAGATAAAAATAATAAAAACAAGATTAAAAACAAGATTAACACAATAAAGTTGTACTAGTAAGTAAATAAGGAAGAAATTGATCCCAACAAAGAAAGAAATATAGTAACTTGTATTGAAACAAAGAATAATTTCTTCAATATCTTGATTACAACCTAAAATAAGCTAAATCCATAAACTATTGAGTAAACTAAAACGAAATTAAGGAATGATTAACACTTGATTAGGAAATATTAAAGTTTTGGAGAAAATAAATTCTATAATTCTAGGGTTTTGTGTTAATTTTTTATGTTTATTTTCTAATGAATAAGGAAATGGGTATATATTGGTTGTATGAATAAGAGGGTCAAAATAAAAGAGGACATGAAAATGCGGACTGGTGCCCTGCCCGGCTAGGAGTTGTCTACTTCAAAACTTTTTGGTTTGGGTCAGTAGGTGGTCACATCCGGTGGGCCGACTATCGGTGGCTACACCGGCTGGCCCCCCTTTCTATCATATAGTCTTTCCTCTTATCTCCTGGTTTCCCAGCCGGATGGCCGGCTGTCGCTGGCCACACTGGCTGGGAACCTCTTGCTCTTGTTCTTGTTTCTTTTCATTATTGGCTCCAGGGGAGAGGTTCCAGTCGGCTGGTCGGCCGTCGGTGGCCTGGCCGGCTGGGAGCCTCCTACTCCTTCCTTCTCCATTTTCCACTCAACTCAAGGGGAAGGAACTCGTGCCGGCTGGCCGGCTGCCTACCTATAGGTTGGGAGTCGTCTTCTTAGCTTCTCTTCTTCACCTCTTCTATTCTCGTCCAAAAACCGCTTCGCTTGGTCCCGTTTACTCATTTCCGTCTCAAATCCTACAAGATGGGGTGTAAAATAATAGAACGGGGATTGGGGATACAAAATGTAAACAAGGACACGCAAAACCGTAAAAAGACGGATAAAAAAATAATCGAAAATAGGGGAGAATAATTACAAAATAAACGCTTATCACACATGTGGTGTTATTGGCGACACATATGACAAATGGTTTAGAAGCTCATCCTCAAATGCCCCAATTATTAAATACATCAAAATCCTAATTGCGATTTGTACTCCAAATTATAACTCCAAATTCGAGATTCCATAAATCGTATTCTAAATATTTCCTTAAGTACAACAAAGGTAGAATGAGTCACAAACTTTCTCTAAAGTTTCATTCTTGACCACATCATCCTAAAGACCTCGATAATATTACACTCTCTATTAAGGTAATCCATAGTCAAACTAACATAATCAGATTATCACTAAATTATATCCACCAACACAAATTCCACAAGAAACACAACTATATCCTTAAATTAGCCGTGTTATATTATAAAACCTTATAACTTCAATAATTCACATAATTGTTCCACCATTTATAAAAACCATTAACATGAACACAAAATAACCACAAAATTAAACGAGTTATCCGTTAAGTAATCAGACGCCTTAACGTCCACGATTCTCTTTCTAAGTATCAAACACGACCTCACGAACACCAAGCTCTTTTATATAACAAGCTTAACGCTCAACCATTGACTTTCAAAACCGCGCGAAAAAACACTCTCTTAACACCCAAGGGACACTTCATTTTACTACTCGAATCTCCAATCAATAGAACTTGCACAACTTATCACTTAACTAGAGAAGCATTAACTTATTCCTTACACTTTCAAGTACTCGAAATAATCATTCCCAAAAAGTTAGTTCCAATCTATGACTTTGTAGTGACTATACTCATGCAATTCAGGCTAATTCTCAATTCAAAGAATTCAAATGTACTCATATATAATCCCAAATTCTAATAAGTATTACCAAAATAAATATTGACCCCCTATTCAAAAATAAAACATCGTTAACTAATGACGGGTCATAAATACTAAAATAGAGATCGTGGGCGATAAATACGAAATAAATAATTAAACTCGAAAATTGATTATTTGATAAATAAATTTTCGAACAAAATTAATTATAAAACACGTGGTATTAAATCCAGAGACGAAGACAGAATTAAATTCCTACCCTCGCCGAAATAATGAAGTCAAAGTATTTTGGACCCATTTTGTCATCATACAATTGTTTTCGAATGGTATACAAAAAATATTGGGACATTTCATTTCGTACCGCATTTTCAAATCGATTGTTAAAATTCTTGGATCGACACAATCCACATTATCTTGTTTTCCATTCTAACTATTTGTTTCGATAACTGGATAAAACTATGAAGTCCCGATTTTCGCCGAAAAATGATAATAGGCTACGTAAAATAATTATGATGTAAAGTTACTTGCATGGACGATGTATTATTAGAATATGGTGTTTTTTTTTGGTGAAATGTGAGCATCGTATTACTTAATAAGAGTTAAAGCTTTTAGCACAATTACAATCAGCTATACTATTTCACACTATTACATACTCTATATATTCAATCCTATTCGATATAGGCAATGAGTATCAGCTGCTTAATTCTAGCTTCAACATATCTTCTAATATCATGAGTTATCACTTCAGGTCTTCTAAGAACAAGATTCAACCTGCAGTTGTTTCTCTCCATTCACAATGTATACCAGCAAGCATTCAATGTAACTCTGCAGATTTTTTTTCTGCAGGCTTGGGTAATTGTTACTGTTTCCCATAATCTTCAGATTCAGCCAATCCTCCAAGGAACGTATAATTCTAGAGCTATACCTACTCTTTGCAAACAGACACTCTGCAAACAGGTCAGTATGGCTTTCTACTCCACTTTCATAGAGTATATATTGACTAGTTGATGTTAAGCCTAGCTTATATAAATTTTCTCTAGTATTCAGAGCTACATGTCTGATTAACTAAGAATAAAGCAATGCTTTGGTTTATTCCAACTATCCCAGGCCTCCTTAAACCAAAGAACAGGAGGATGTGAACCCTATCACCATCTATAGGCAGATTTGACAGAATAACCCTTTGGATCATGAAGCCATTGATTATCTTGAAAACCTGCAGCTAACTAATCTCGAACTTTGCAGACATTCCTCCAATTCCAATTAGAATCAGAGGAAGGTTGATAATCATTGCAATCCATACCCTTTAAGTAAATGTGATCAACCCACAATATCCAAAGTCTATCAGCCTTAATAAATATATCCAATTAACGAGCTTCCCTACAAAAGCTAAATTCCACATCCCAGCTTCCTTAATACCAAGACCTCCATCTTCTTTCCTGTAACAGACAGTCTGCCAACCTACAAGTGGTACTCTCTGATATTCAGTGCCCCATGTCCACAAGTAGTTCCTTTAAATAGCTTCAATCCTTTTTATGACCCTATTTGGCAACAAGAAGATAAATGCCCAATAGTTATGAAGAGTATTGAGCAAAGATTGAACCAAAACAAGCATGCCTGGATAGCTTAACTTCTTAGCCCCTATGCCCCTTACCTTACAGACAAACTTCTCAATAAAGACATTACAATCAGGCTTGTTTAGTCTACCAGGCTGAACAGGAATACCCGGATAATTAAAAGGGAGATGACCCTCTTTAAAACCTGAAATCTGAATTATATCTGCTTTCAAACTATCATCCACACCATTAAAAACTACCTCAGATTTATTAGCATTGACCTTCAGCCCAAATGTAGCTGAAAACGTAGAAAGTGATCTCAAGAGAAGCATAATTGATCTTACATCCTCTTTGTCGAACATCAAGAGGTCATCCGCCAACAACAAGTGAGTCAACTTCAACCCTTTACACAAGGGATGGTATCTAAAGAACCATTTAGCACTAGCATAATCTACCACTCTGGAAAGATACTCCATACAAACACAGAATAGTAGGGGTGAGATAGGATCACCTTGTCTCAACCCCTTTTTCTCGGATAAATAACCAAAGTGTGCACCATTCATATTTAGAGAGTAGGAAGTAGTAGACACACAAATCATGACCAGCCTTCTTAATTTATCAAGGAAATTTAAAGCAATCAACATTTGGTTCACAAATTGCCATTCAATAGAATTATAGACCTTTTGGAGGTCAAGTTTGAACATACATCTAGGGGACCTCTTACCTCTACTATAAAATCTAATAAGGTCTTGACAAATCAAAATATTTTCTACTATACTCCTTCCTTGTATAAAGGCTCCCTGGTTCTTGCTAATGAAGTCAGGTAAAACCTGGGCAAGCCTACAACATAAGATTTTTGAGATGGCCTTATAGATCACATTACAACAGGAAATAGGTCGAAAATGAGTGACACTAGTAGGTCTGTCAATCTTTGGAATAAGGGTGATCACTGTAGCATTAATTTGAGTGAGTAATCTACAAGTATCAAAAAAAATCAAGCACAGCAGCAGAAACCTCCTCTCCCACTGTAGTTCATGAAGGGTTCTGTAACGATTTTCAACAGATTTGATTTACAGAATTCCCAAGATCTCATGCATGTTAAGTATTAAGATTAAACAAAAGGGTGATTAGCAAACTTACTTGGATGCGGAAGAATTCTAATAATATGCTAATAAAAAGAAGTATAATAAAACCCAAATCGCAGCTTCTTGAATAATAATATAATCTGTGAGACCGTCTCACAATAACGCCCCAAGTGTTGCGCCTCTACCGATATCCACACAATATGAGTGTGTATGCTAGTACAAACTTTATGGGCAATTTTCTTCCCTCAGAGATTTTGCTCTATAGAAAAACTCATAATAAACACCTCCCTCTATATATCTTTATATAGGGAGTTCAAGGGAATCCTAGACCATCTAGGATTAGGAAAGTATAATAAGAATAATAAATATTATTCTTATTCCTTTAATAATTAATCAATATTAATTATAATATTGCCCAAAACACATCTAGTGTGTGACCCTGTAGGACTGACTAATACTACCCGAGTCCCAACTCATTTAGGACTCAGACTACAAGCGGCTCCTAGCAGAACATCGTAGCCACATAGAATTAATCAGTTATACAATATTACGGACATATGGGCATACTAACTCTTCAGTCTCCCACTTGCACTTATGTCCTATAAGGCACCATAATCTCTTTGCTTCTATCTCTTCAAATGATAATAGGGTAGGCGAAGTATCATCCCTATAAATCTCAATCTCTTTTCTCGAATCTCTGAGCTGAATTGTTACAACAGACGACTGACTTTCACCTCGTCTGGGCATGGCCATGCACTTACACAATTCACACTCTTCGAGAGGCCGAAGATGATAAACTTCTTTCATAAAGAAGGAGCAAATCCCATCTTGTCTAACCACATCCTATCACATGTTCCATGACAAGTCCAACCATCACCTTTATAGCCACCAGTCACGGTTGACGTTTGGTGATGTCAAAACTAGCACTTCACATGTACAGAATAATGAAAGACTCAGGTCTAAAGACTACCAATTACGGTGAAAGAAACTTTGTTGACACTAAGCGAAACCTTAACAAAGTTCTTTGACGGGTCCGTCTAATACATATTCCTAACATGTATCAATGTGCCTCGTTTGATATCGCAATATCAATGACTTACGGAACATAATCATCAACCTACTCACATACTAATCATTATAAGGCATAAGTGTCCCTTTCACTATGCCATGATTAGAGACTTATATAAATACATTATCTTATAAAACAGAGTTCCATAACCAAGTCACGCACTTGGTAATCTGTTTAAAAAAATGTATACTATTTTGGGACAAACATTCAATTATACCAATATTAAATGCAAAATCAATTTTTTTTATCATATAAAAGAAACATGTCATACAAACGTATCAATCATGTCGAACATAACCTCCCACTAAAATGAAGACCTCTCGGTAGTATTAAGACCACTCGCTAATGCGTCTTATACAAATCGCAATATTATGACTTTTCATATTATAGCCGCGAAAGAGGTTTTGTACGGGACATGCAACCATTGCATCGGTCATTATCTTGCATATGTTTATTTTACCTTGTCTAAATAAATTAAACTCAATAACACGCGTTTGATTCATAAATCAAATGTACTCTTTGTTTCTTCATAAGCAACAAAGTATATAGTGTTTATAGGTTTGATTTTTCAAACCAAGCACTCTATTTGATGCTTCATAAGCAATAAAGTACTCATTTTGTTGTAAAATTAGTCATAGTAACGTGCTTGAAACCATTTCAGCATGCAATTACTTTTCATATAAACAAAATGTGTCCAGATTACAATCGGGACCATATTTGTCTATTTGAAGTTGATATCAATGTAACACGCTTACAATGATTGCTTCATCACAAGAAGAACACTTTCTTGGTTCTTTAATATGAATATTTTCACATGTTATTCATAACAGTCACAAGGACTAGATCGGTATTCTACTCGTCATACGAGCGCATAATAAACAACATCTTTGCTAATAAGTCTCCACGAGACAACAAAATGTCGTTTCTTGAAAATGTATGTCAACTACATACCAAATCATAAAAGAGAGTTTACTCTCACTAGTTTCCTTGTATACACAATACTCTCATCATCTCAAAGAAATCAAAACCATTATTTTGAATTACTTTGTTGAGATCGAAGATTCCAACTTTTAGATACTTGTTTTGGTCTATAAATAAACTTTTAAAACTTTCTCATTTACCTAGCGCACTATAATTACATGAATATTAAGATGTGTCTTACACAACTTATTGCATATTTCCATTTAAGTAAAACTATATTATTCACATACGCCTCCTGTCAAACTCATCTCATGAATAATGACATTTGCTAGGAGATTCCAAACACTATATGGCTGTGACACCACCGGGTGTATCAATCAAAGTCCATACTTTGTAATGATACATGAAACCATTTTGGATTCATGGCCTCAAGCCATTTTACGCTTTTAGAGTTGGAGCCTATCATTGCTTCCTTTAAAAGTCAAACTTATGCGGGGCTTAATCACAAGTGATACATCCATGAATCTTCATGGATTTTACCTATCTCCTTCAACATTTGAAGAAGAATCATGTGATTCTTTACCTTTCCAGGATTATTCTACTCCCACTATTTCTTTAGAGACACAATTCTCATTAAAGAATCATTCCAAGTGACAAACACTTTGTACTGGAATGAAGGGCATATTTGATATTCTATCTTAGAATACCCCGTAAAGTATATGTAAGAAATTCGAGACTAAATTTCAGAAAACTGTTTTCTTAACATTTTAAAAGTCTCAAATATCAATAAAATATTATAGGAACCATTCCAAGCACATATCTTATATGTAATATATTTTCATTGACCTAGATAGAAACAATTTCAAATTTGTGTACCAAGATACTTTAGAGCTCATAACTCCAAAAATAACGAAATCTGCATGACTCATCATAGATAGAACCATATCAAAATAAAGTTCTTATTCTCTTATAAGACATAACATTTCACAAATATTAAGAAAACGGTCATCATCAAATATAAATAGTATGATATTTCCCATTTGGGGCTAACCCGCATGGTTATGTCTTAGGGACATTCCTAAAAGACCTCAAACTAACTTAGCTTGTGATGTCCTTTAAAGAAAACAAATTTTCTCTAATATTCTTATAGTGAAACTTACACTGTCTCTTTAAGTCTAGTAGTGAAACAATTTCATTCCTATTATGATGGTCATATACACTTGATTCAAGCCTCCCATTTCGATCAAATCGAACAATGTTGATCGACTTCCTAAGTTGATCTCTTACTTCAATCTGATTATATTTCAAACTTTTAAAACAATCAGACTTTATGTTCATCATATGAACATATGCATAATTACTGGAAATAGTAATTACATTGAAGTATTATAATCCCATACCTTAGCAACATGACTTATTCAACCCACACATATCTGAATATGTGTGATCAAACTAGTTGGTCGCCCTCTTACTACAACTAGTTAGAGCACCTTAAATCCTTTTAGCATATAAACAAACTACACTTGCCTTAATTGATCCAAATCAATAAGGCCTAGAAATCCATCATCATGGAACTTTTACACGTGTATCTTGTTTCATGGCTCAAAAGACATTGTTGTAAGCGTGTGAAACTTGGGTCATAAGACTTGAACCCTTTGCATTACATGTTATAGATTAGATTGAACAAAACTAAAATTGTCTTAACCAGAAAAAGAACAACATTTATTCTTTATAAAATATTAATTCAATTTATGTTTAAACATGAAAAGAATTAACATTCTACTAATGACATTGAATGAATAACTTTTATTCAAATATAGTTTTGAACAATATAACATTCAAATGAATAAATTATACGCAAAATGCAACAACATTTGTTCATTATACACGTAGATTTATCACATTCTTTACCATGTCTCTACTACCACAGGTCATTACATCATAATGAAAATACCATCTTTGGTATCTTATACCTTATAGTAGAATATTCGTAGTAACTTTTACTTCTATAACATGCAATCCCAGTTTGAAGTCATACTTCAATAACTTTCGCAGATCTTCGAGACATTTCTATGAGCTACCTTTCCAATGCTATTTGTCATTACATTAATGACGATAATTACTAATGATTTCCATACCATTAGACATTGATCTTAAGGTAGGATTTGACAACGATTGTCCTTCCCTTTCCCATTATCAGTGTCTAAGCTCACATCTGAAAGCCTCTTTGCTAATGAACTCAAAGAACATTAGTTTCTGAATCTTCTTGATACAAGACTCGATTGTCTTCAACATCTTATGTCACTAAGTGAGAAATTTGCTTAATTTACGTGCCCAATTCATTATGAACTGACTGTAACTTAAAATATAACTGAAACAATTTCAGTCATCAACCTTTGATAATAAGGATATCCAATTACTCAAAAATTATCAATATAATTATGTCATAATAATGACGAATGAAGTAACTGGATCATCTCACATATTTTTCTCACTAAGCGGGAACAATTCCATTATTTTAGACAATCGACATATATGGTATGAATTGTCATCTTTATGACTTTCGCTATATAGTCTAAACTATACATTAGCATTGAATATGGTTTGCTAGAAATTCTCTTTTGAAGATAAACCTCACTTTGCATAATTGAGAACAATTCTCAGAGAAACCAATCTATGAATTTGAACGATTCAAACCCATTTGAAAAACATGACAATAATGACATCTTACAACTATCAACATATGCAAAACTAATTCAATATATTAATAAACTGTGATGATCTTAACCGATTTAAGACACACAATTTGTACGACATTCTTAAACAATTTTAAGATAAAATTACTACACACATAACCCTCATATGTGCATAGTATTCTAGGATCCCTAATCATATATAACGTGAGTGAGCTTTGGCTCATCGCCCAAACTAAACATATCAAGGTAGCCATCAAATGTCAATCGCATCAATGCGACTCCTAGTCGTCATGTAACATCTTATGTGACTTGACTATTTGCCCCAAAGTCCAAAACTGTTTTGATAACTTTGTTAAGTGTACCAAATCTCACGTGTGGATAACTATTCCCCAGCTGCTCAGCTTACATAGAAAGAGTACTCTACTTTGGCATACAATACTTCCAACGATATAAGTTTTTTACAGTCGTTAATTTGGAAGGACATTACTTAATATTTTAATTGAGGGAAGGTGGAGTCAAACATGACAAATATCCTAAATATGACGCTAGTTCTCTTAAGCAAAATGGTATAAGGGAACCTAGCCGTTCTAATTTACACACAAAGCTTTAATTAATCATTAAACATCACATTATACAAATTTAATATACAGGCAATTGTAAATTAGAACAAGTCATGTTAAGAACTCCAAAAACGATTCATAATCGTCAACAATTCAAAATTGTAGTTTTTGAACATCTTATGCAAAAACGTAATAACATAGGTATCATGATCATATCATACTATGTATAAAACTAATAAAAATTTCAAAATTAAATCAATACAACCATTGTAACAATGAATCAATCAGTCAAATTGATTAAATCACAAAACCAATTATGAAAAAACAAAAATCATAATTTAAAATTTAAAAGCACCTGAAAGTCAAACAAGACGTCAGCATTTGGCTTAAAAACGTTGACCCTGCTAAGCAGTCTTGTTTAAAACGTCGTTTACACTCAAACAACACTATTTTTAAGCCAAAATCCGACAATCAAAGCTGATGAACAGTAACTTACCGAACGCGCGTGAATAGTAACCGTGAATAGTACCGCATAAACAGTAATTTTGCTTTAATCAAATTAGAGCATTACACACGTAATTAAACAATTTAATCACCTAATCAAATTAGGGTTTGTTACATATCTAATCTAATTAGATCCAATCAAATTGGGATTTTAAGACAATCTTAAAATTGGGTTAGCCATTATGTTGTTCAGCAGGGGCCTAGATGTTTGCCTGAGCATGATCATTTGCTCTTGGCTCCAGTGTCAAATGATGAGATTAAACAGGCTATCTTTAGTATTCCTAAGCATAAGGCACCAGGTCCTGATGGTTTCTCCAGTGCTTTCTTCATTGATGCTTGGGACATTGTAGGAGAGAATGTTTGTGATGTTGTGAAGGATTTTTTTCAGACTGGTAACCTCTTGAAACAAGTTAATCATATTGTCATTACTCTAATTCCTAAATGTGAGATACCTGAAAATGTGACTCAATTTAGGCTTATCTCTTGTTGTAATGTGATCTATTAATGCATTTCTAAACTTTTGTGTGATAGATTGGCTCAGGTTTTACCTCATCTTATAAGTACTAATCAAGGGGGTTTTATTAGGGGAAGGTGTATAGTGGAAAATATTCTAATCTGTCACGATTTGGTTAGAGTTTATAATAGGAGGGTTGTTTCTCCTAGATTTATGCTTAAAGTGGATCTTAAGAAGGCTTATGATTCGGTTTGTTGGGAGTTTTTGAAGCAAATGTTGCAGGCTCTTCTTCTTCCTAATCATTTCATTAATCTTATAATGGAATGTGTCACTACTGCCTCTTATTCCTTATTGCTTAATGGTGATATGTTTGGAATGTTTTAAGGCAAGAAAGGACTCAGACAAGGGGATCCCCTTTCCCCTTTGTTGTTCACTATTGCCATGGAGTATTTATCCAGAATTTTGATGTACACAACTGAGCATATGAAGTTCAAGTATCATCCTATGTGTGCTCCTCTTAAGCTTTCACATCTGATGTTTGCGGATGACCTTCTCTTATTCTGTAAAGGGGATGTTGATTCTATTATGACAATGATGAGATCTTTCTCTACCTTTTCTAAAGCTTCTGGACTTTAGATGAATGGTTCAAAGACTAATGCGTATTTTAATGGAGTTCCTGTATCTATCAAGGCTGATATTCTGCAAGTATCTGGGGTTAAGGAGGGGAAATTGCCATTTAAATATCTTGGTTTGTCCATCACTGCAGGAAGACTGACTAAGAAGGATTGTCAGGTGCTGACTGATAAGATTATGGCTAGAATTAGGAGTTATGGTGCTAGATTTCTCTCATATGCAGGAAGGCTTGTGCTTGTTAATTCTGTGCTCACATCTCTTTATACTTATTGGGCTAATATTGTTATAAATCCTAAAGGAGTTATAAGAAAGATTGATTCATTATGTAGCAATTATCTTTGGGATGGAAAAGCTGATTATATGAAGACTCCAATGGTTGGCCGGGAAAAGGTTTGTCTTCCTAAGGCTGAAGGTGGGCTGGGAATAAGGAATGGTATCGTTTGGAACACTGCTGCAATTGGAAAGCTGGTTTGGTGGATATATACTAAGCCTGATAGTTTATGGGTTAAATGGGTTCATCAAGTGTATTTAAAGGGTACTTCATTCTCTATTTATAATTTTCCTGTGGATGTAAGTATAGGTTGGAAGTCTGTTTGTAGAGTTAGGGATGTATTAGCTAGTGGTTATTGTGCTGATCAATGGATTGCTGATGCTAATGGTTACACTGTTAGTAATGGTTATGAGCTATTGAGGAACAAAGTTCATGTAACAACCCGAAAAGTACCCAATTTTTCTAGTAAAAATATTTACTAACACTTTTCAGCAGACTTAAGTTTTTAAAATAGAATTTAGTATTTCGAGTCGTATTTTGAAATTCCGAGTTCGTATTTGGAATTTCTGAGAGATTTCATGAAAATCCCGTTTTTAGTCATCTTTGACTTTTCTTGACTTTTAAGTCGTCTTTGACTTTTCTTGACTTTTTAAAGTCGTCATTGACTTTTCTTGAGTTTTAAGTCGTCATAAACTTTTCTTGACTTTTAAGTCATCTTTGACTTTTCTTGACTTTTAAGTCGACTTTGACTTTCGTTGACTTTCCCGACTCGCCTGGTAATTTTGAAGACCGAAATTTT